>CM073429.1:34390000-34662500 GCA_037114965.1 Monochamus alternatus | reverse complement strand
CATCATCATCATCATCATCATCATCATCATCATCATCATCATCATCATCATCATCATCATCATCATCATCATCATCATCATCATCATCATCATCATCATCATCATCATCATCATCATCATCATCATCATCATCATCATCATCATCATCATCATCATCATCATCATCATCATCATCATCATCATCATCATCATCATCATCATCATCATCATCATCATCATCATCATCATCATCATCATCATCATCATCATCATCATCATCATCATCATCATCATCATCATCATCATCATCATCATCATCATCATCATCATCATCATCATCATCATCATCATCATCATCATCATCATCATCATCATCATCATCATCATCATCATCATCATCATCATCATCATCATCATCATCATCATCATCATCATCATCATCATCATCATCATCATCATCATCATCATCATCATCATCATCATCATCATCATCATCATCATCATCATCATCATCATCATCATCATCATCATCATCATCATCATCATCATCATCATCATCATCATCATCATCATCATCATCATCATCATCATCATCATCATCATCATCATCATCATCATCATCATCATCATCATCATCATCATCATCATCATCATCATCATCATCATCATCATCATCATCATCATCATCATCATCATCATCATCATCATCATCATCATCATCATCATCATCATCATCATCATCATCATCATCATCATCATCATCATCATCATCATCATCATCATCATCATCATCATCATCATCATCATCATCATCATCATCATCATCATCATCATCATCATCATCATCATCATCATCATCATCATCATCATCATCATCATCATCATCATCATCATCATCATCATCATCATCATCATCATCATCATCATCATCATCATCATCATCATCATCATCATCATCATCATCATCATCATCATCATCATCATCATCATCATCATCATCATCATCATCATCATCATCATCATCATCATCATCATCATCATCATCATCATCATCATCATCATCATCATCATCATCATCATCATCATCATCATCATCATCATCATCATCATCATCATCATCATCATCATCATCATCATCATCATCATCATCATCATCATCATCATCATCATCATCATCATCATCATCATCATCATCATCATCATCATCATCATCATCATCATCATCATCATCATCATCATCATCATCATCATCATCATCATCATCATCATCATCATCATCATCATCATCATCATCATCATCATCATCATCATCATCATCATCATCATCATCATCATCATCATCATCATCATCATCATCATCATCATCATCATCATCATCATCATCATCATCATCATCATCATCATCATCATCATCATCATCATCATCATCATCATCATCATCATCATCATCATCATCATCATCATCATCATCATCATCATCATCATCATCATCATCATCATCATCATCATCATCATCATCATCATCATCATCATCATCATCATCATCATCATCATCATCATCATCATCATCATCATCATCATCATCATCATCATCATCATCATCATCATCATCATCATCATCATCATCATCATCATCATCATCATCATCATCATCATCATCATCATCATCATCATCATCATCATCATCATCATCATCATCATCATCATCATCATCATCATCATCATCATCATCATCATCATCATCATCATCATCATCATCATCATCATCATCATCATCATCATCATCATCATCATCATCATCATCATCATCATCATCATCATCATCATCATCATCATCATCATCATCATCATCATCATCATCATCATCATCATCATCATCATCATCATCATCATCATCATCATCATCATCATCATCATCATCATCATCATCATCATCATCATCATCATCATCATCATCATCATCATCATCATCATCATCATCATCATCATCATCATCATCATCATCATCATCATCATCATCATCATCATCATCATCATCATCATCATCATCATCATCATCATCATCATCATCATCATCATCATCATCATCATCATCATCATCATCATCATCATCATCATCATCATCATCATCATCATCATCATCATCATCATCATCATCATCATCATCATCATCATCATCATCATCATCATCATCATCATCATCATCATCATCATCATCATCATCATCATCATCATCATCATCATCATCATCATCATCATCATCATCATCATCATCATCATCATCATCATCATCATCATCATCATCATCATCATCATCATCATCATCATCATCATCATCATCATCATCATCATCATCATCATCATCATCATCATCATCATCATCATCATCATCATCATCATCATCATCATCATCATCATCATCATCATCATCATCATCATCATCATCATCATCATCATCATCATCATCATCATCATCATCATCATCATCATCATCATCATCATCATCATCATCATCATCATCATCATCATCATCATCATCATCATCATCATCATCATCATCATCATCATCATCATCATCATCATCATCATCATCATCATCATCATCATCATCATCATCATCATCATCATCATCATCATCATCATCATCATCATCATCATCATCATCATCATCATCATCATCATCGTTTGTTACAGAACAATAAAAAACATTAGCAGCAGGGAAAATCAAAATTTAATGCACCAAGTTCATTTTTGATTTGCAACTATTTCTTGCCTCGGCCCATTTGAAAGAAAAAATTTGTAGATATACCGAAGTGTAGTGAATACTGTGAATAATAATAATTTTACGAATATTCAGCAACTAGAACGTTTTACCTAAAATATAAACCCACTTTTTCTTATTATAATGAAAATATATGAGAAATAGGCTCATATTACACTTTCTAATATGAGATATGAAAGAGTTGCTGATCTGGCAGGAACTAGGGGACCCCACTACTCGGAGGGCCCTGCCCAGTGCCCAATGGAAAATAGGGGCCTGCATAGGTAGGTATATATTACTTTTACATATAAATATTGCAGATATTTAAAACTTCAGAAAACATTAGCACAACACTACATTTTCGTTTATATCTACCCATCTTGGTCTCTGACAGCGTTGCAGTGGTAATTTGATAACCCAAATGCAATGTAGGAATCCAATCAAGATGTAAGTTATCTGTTAAAGCAGCGGGTTTACCTGAAATATATGCTTTTAAATTGTTGTATATAACTTTTTATTAACTAACCCGATACAAAATGTTTTGAACAAACGACACTGTATTTAATTTTTTCTTCAGTTAGGTCTTGTCGTTATATTGCACAAAGCCACTTTTATATGAGAGAGTTCATTGAAATCAGTTCTGTCTATAATTCAATGCAGCAGGAATCCTAAAAAATCTAACTTGATCTTCTCGCTGTCCTCTACTCCAACAATTCATAACACAACAAAACAAAACCAGTATGATAGTCTGAATTATCCTTGGTATTCCGAAATAGGTATAAAATATAATGAGCCAAACACACAGTTCTACACAAAATCACTAATTTCTGCTTGTCATAATATGTCGAGTTGTTTGTCCCACAGCCGCCATTTTCAAAGTGATTTGACAGTTCGTTGGATTACCCTGTTAATCGGCTTCACTAAACATACGTCGATTTGACAATTTGACATATGTCACCATGGACGTTTACATATACTGTGACAGACGAATAAGAATGTTGTTTCCGAACTTGTGACTATATTTGAATAAATTGCTATATAAAATAATTCATTATGAAAAGTATAAGAACAATTTTACAGAATTAGCAAAATATTCTTATTAAGTGCTTAATATATAATAAAATAGCAATATTGTTAAGCATTTAAAAATTTCATACAAATTGCCTATTGTGATAATTTATCTTTTGGGACTTGTAACACTCATCTCGTCATTTTCGTTAATATCCTTATAAATATCGTTATCGTTATCACTATTCTACCATTACACCAGATAAAAAAATATTTACGGTAATTATTTTTTTTAGCAAACAAATTTACATGGAGGTTTTTTTCTCAATGTTGGAATCAATGATCTAGGTAAGAAGAAATAGTAATTATGTTGTAAAATTTTCTGTATAGCAATGAAAATATTAAAAAATAATCATGTTTAAATACTGTTAGATGATGCATTATCAAAATTCAAGTGACAAAAATTTGGAAGAGTTAGACAAAGCCTCTAAAGTATCAAAAAATACAATGAGACATAGAACCCTAAATTTATTTTTTCACGAAGCAAAACTTGAACAAACATCTATAGGTATGTTCGCGGATTAAAATATCTGAAACTAATTCAGACGCGCTTGCGCATTAATAGAATTCTTAACATATTTACTTTATGTTGTAAATGTATTAACGGATTTGTCTCCACGAAAATACCTATTAGCAACGGTTTCTCTAACTTTAACTTAACTTTATTATAATATATGTATATTATATTTTGAATTACCTTGAATATTTACTATGCTAAACTTATATCCTAGGCATTTGTATTTAGCTATAACATTGATTCTACTTTACTAATACAAAAATTATAAGAAAAACGTCTTACCCAAATAGCACAGTGACGTATCATGGACATCTTTAAAATGTGCGCTTGTGGATGATCGTACATCCGAAGAATGTTTGGTCTAGAGTCGATTTACATCCAGCGGATGTCTTTCCGAAGGCCGAATTCCACAAATTTGGGCGTCCCGGAAATGTCCAATATTGGACTATAAGGGAACCTATTTGTACAAATTTGGACTTTTTATGGACATTCTATTTACGTATGAGGACATCTTATGGATATCTTAAAGATGTTTTTTCTTGTTCTAGGGATATTTCATGGATGTCCATTAAACCAAAAAAGAACCTATACATATAAGGTCCCTTCGACTTTTTTTATAGTTACTCAGATATCACACAAATTAAATTTACTCATTTCATAACATAGAAAATAAAGATCAATATGGAAAAATTAGCCAAAAAACCATGTTGTATTAGTAAAATTTGCAAAAACTATAAACCAGAACTTAAAAAAAGTCAGTATAAAATATTCAAATGTTGAAGAATTTTTACTAAATTTGGGGTTAATTTTTCATATTAATTTTTATTTATTTTTATGAAAATGAGTGAATTTTATTTATGGGACATCTGATGTAACTATAAAAAAGGCAAAGTGGCCCTAGATGTGCAGGTTCTTATTCATTTCATAGGCAGGTATAAAAATAAGTACAAAACGATATAAAAAAAACAAACATATACTACAAAAAATATTCACTACAACGATATATATGTAACGAGATCTCTTATGCAATATCAAAAATCAAAATATATTACATACAAAATATATTGTTGCTCCGTACAATAATACAGTAACTTGACTTCTGGGCATCCTGTAACAAAAAAATCATAGTTACTATTTTGGTAAAATTAACACTATTTATTGTACAACAGATTGAAAGGTGAATTCTATTATAAGCCAGTTGTAGGTAAAAATTAAACAGTTAAAATTTGTAACTGAATATGTATCCGTCATAATAACCTTTTATTTTCAGTCATCAGTTTGATCCACGGAGTAGGCACAACTCACATTTATTAGTACGTATGCAGTTATGAATTCTCCTTTTCTTTGTAATTCTTCTCTCCTTTGAAGGTCTCAACTAAGTTTGAATGCTAATCTTTGTGCTTTTCTGGTCAGCATTAACTGCCACTTCTGCTGCAGCTGCAAAATATTTTAATAATAATAATAATAATAACTCATATACTTAAAGTAAGTCCATTTGAGACTAAATCTCAAGATTTCTGTCGAAACCTTACGACAAGTCTCAATCTTTTGTGACCAATGGAGTGTCTCAAGAGAGTAAAAAAGTTGAGACCAATCTCAGTACTGGTGACTTGTGACGTAATACAGTTCAGCAACGGGTGGACTGTTGAAGTTAGTTGGGAACAAGCTTAAGGCTAGCCTAAAAATTAAAATAGAAGATGCCTAGCGCAATTTTGACATTATATTCATATGCGTCTGCCGTACAATTAGGATTTTTCGCTGAAGCTCTTGTCAATTACAACCAAACACATAAGAGATTTCCATAAATTATGAGTTTTTCTTGTTTCAATTTCTGTAAACATGTTTCACATTCCACAGAAACAGATTTTCTTTGTACAAGCTTAATATTTTTTTGTATTTTTGCTGTTCCACTTTATTGCAAATCTCGAGACACAAATAAATTTCTAATTTTTCTCGAATACTGAAAGTAAACTTCGACAGATAAGAAACAACTTGTCCATTTGAGACTCAGGCGCTCTCTGTTAACATGTCGCAGTTTTTATCAGAAAACAGTTTCAAAGATCCTTCTCGAGACCATTCTAGTCTCAAATAAACAGTTACTTTAATGACACAAAAAACACCATTTTAAAAACAGTGAGTCATATGAAAAACAATTTTAAAATACAAGAATTCAGCTATGAAATAAATCATTGTTTTATATTTTTATTTTAACTGGCAGAGATATGAGATAAACATTACGCTGACATGTGCAATGCTGTTTAATGCAACAGGGTTTCTTTGAATAAAATGTAATTAAAACATGGTATATTTTCCATGTAGTTTATGTGCCTAGATTTCATGTTAGTGAAACAAATTTGTAGCAAAAAGTTGAATTTTAGTGCATATAAATAAATAAGTATTTGTACCTACATACCTTAGTAGCTTTGAAGATGTTTTATAAAAACATTCTTCACATCAAAAACGCAACAGAACAAATATATCCAGTAAATTGCGGAGGGCTGCGGAGAATAACGAGCATACCGGTATAAATTCATAAAGAAAAAGTTAGGTTATCAGTTTAATGTTGAAGGAGAGCATCCCGTTAATACCAACTGAACACGCCAATTTGCATTGAAGAAGGATAAAACCAGTACTGAACAAAGTCAAATACAATCACAACCTAATGTAATCTACAGGGTTAACTATGACTAAGTACAAAAATTTTAACCACGTGCTCAGGGAGGCCTAAAAGACAATACAAAATTTATTTCGGAATTCTAGCTCGATGTTTTAAAAATGGGACAAAACCCTTTTTTCCTACGGAAAGTCGGCACCTATGTCGATCAGTCATCGTTCAAGATGGCTACATCAACTACCATGCGGTCGTTTCTCACAACGTTGCCGAATGTAGAAACAACGAAAGTAAACATTTTTATTAATAATAATGCCTAAGTACCTGATAGATAACAGTTAATCCGATTAGCTACAGTATTTTGCATTCGTTTTTCGTTTTCACTCATTACAGGTCCTTCAGAATTACTCGCCACAAAATATACACTTCGCGTAGAGTTAATAAATTGCCCATTTATTTTAAGAAAATTGATTGAAAGAAATACTAACAGAAAACTTCGAATACACCCATGGCAGTTTTTCATTAAGAAAATTTTGTCCGATAACTGTAACTCCACTGCATTGCTCTCAACTCTAGAAAATATGTCCACGTACGTATAAAGAAAATTGTGGAAATCTACACATGTCCCAATATATCGCAACTATCCATTATTTAATAAATAAAACGTTTAAAATTGAAACTGTCACTAAAAACAGAAAACTAAAATTACAATGTCAACACAACCGTTCAGTCTTCAGTCCGCCACCACCGAGAACCTAATATTCTTCAGATAAATATTCTTTTGGCAATCAATATAATCAATAGTCTATTCTTTTGTGTACAATCGTGGGTTATCTTCATCCTAGTATTGTTTTGACACTTCCTCCGTGACACGGGGTTACACGCACATAGCACTTGTCAGTCGATATAAACCATCCATCATCCATCAAATATCGCAAATATTTTGATATTAGTTTTCAGTATTTGCTTTTCACACATTCAAATTCGTGTAATCGCGGAAATTACGGATATGGTACTAATTTGTGGGAAGTGCGACGAAAGTGCATATCGTGCAGCAGAATATCAAAGACGTTTTGCAAATATGTAGACAGAATATGCTAAATCCTCGTACATTTGTACGAATTGTACAACATCCACGAATGCTGTTTTACACGTGCTGGAGTTTTAAATACTTATGTACCTAACTTGAAAATAAAAAAGAACCAATTTCATACTTTTTAAAATTCCTTGTAACTTCTTTTTTACTTAGTGACATAAAGATAAAGCATTTTTAAACTACAATAATAGATATACCTACAGAAAAAAAGTATTTTTTTATTTATGAAATGGTCAAGGGAAATCAAGAGGTCCCCAGCAAGTACAACAATTTTTACAACGACAAGTTATAATATAAACAAGTTAGAAAACATAAAATAATTCAACTTTCTTGAAATCCCCAAATATCAGTCCTGGAAGTATCAGTAAGGTAGGTTTTAGTCTCAGTGCTACCATATCGTGTTTCTCATTAAATAATCTAGTATTTCGTAAATAAAACTTTCTTTAAAAGCGCCGTAAATCGTTACACGTGGCAACGCGGTGCTCTGTCACTACCTTTGACAACTTTGACTTTGGCAGAATAAACCTAACCTCGCAGGTGACAGGCGGCATAGTCGCCGAGAAATTAGGGGTTAATAAGGTTTTAAAAATAATTTTTTTTTGCTTTATAAATAAGTTTGGAATTTTTTTGAAGGGTGATACCGTTAATTCTGAATTTTTCCTATCTCCTCTTAAAATATTTGTACTAAGTCATAGTTGTATACATAAAGGTTACAATTTTGACTTTTTCGAAAACTAGAGTCGACCCCACAAAACTAATTTTAGGTTGGTGTTCAGTTTCTTCGAAAATAGGGTGGATTGGAATTAAGATTGGTTTCCACTGTTAAACAATTAAATCCGCTTTGTTTTGGTCCGTTTGCGTTTACTTTTATTTGTTTCTTAAGTTTAAATAATTTGTAAAAATATTCCGTTAATCGTGATAGTTGATTTAATGGATCATATCTATATATTCCATATACTAATGTTTAAAATTTTATTATTCCTACCTACCAATTTTTTATATTGCTTTATGGTGTATTCACGTCTATTCCAGACATAAATAAAACGACTTATGGACGTACTGTATTGGACGACCATAAGTCGTACTACTTTTTACGTTCATTGTACATCCCAAATAAGTCCATGGACGTTCGGATATTAAAAGAATATAAAACGATTATCTTCTGGACGTTTTGTGCTATATGGGTAAGAATCATCTAAAAAAATGTTTCCAATCTTGTAACAAATACTCAGAAGACAAATTTTTGAAATTTCAAGTGTCAAGTTTTAATTCAAAATTACAAATATTTGTTTGTTCAAATATTAATTAGGTACTTACTATATTACTTGGAGAACTAAATGTCACTATGGCAATTCGAGTATGATTGAAGTCTACTGTGATATCACTAAGAACTCTTTTCACAAATCTTAATTCACTTTTGAAATTATTTTCGCCAACACTAGATGAAACATCTATTAAAAATAGAATATCTAATTTATCTGTTAGTTTTAATATATTCATATTTTTTCTAAAAATATTTGCCAGAGTTTCAATTTTTGAATCAGTTATATTTTTTATGACTTTTTGATGACTTATATTTTTATTGCTAAAATTAAGCAAAAAACTGTGGCTTGTCGACATATTTAAAGTTTGAGATGATATTTTTAAAATTAAAAATGTCATTGTTATTGTAATAAATATGTTATACATTTTAGTATATAGGTTAACTTAAATATTATTTAAACTAGTTGGTAAAACGAGAAGTAACAAATATATCATATATTATCTATGTTAGTTGTGACCTCTGATCCATTTATCAAGATGTCTCCATCCAATTAAAATAAATACACTTACGCATTTAGTATTTTTACATATAAAGGCTGTTTGTCTCTTGAGCGTCCAGAGGCGGCGTTGCGCATTGTGCTTCACAATATAGTGACCACTTACATAATCATGTTATTATGTATATGAAATCGTTTCTGCCTAAAAGATCCGTCCCTGCGTCACATAAATGGAAATAATTTAATTTATCTACTCCTATTAATATATATATATATATATATATATATATATATATATATATATATATATATATATATATATATATATATATTAATTATTCAACTGCTTTTGAGCAATTAATAGTATCAATAAATAAATAGCGTGAGTTTTTATAATGGGTTATTATAACTCACGCTGGGTTTCTACAATGATAATTCGCTATGTAAATAGTGTACGCAGTAAATTCTTGTAAATTTTTAAACCGATAAATACGTTCCATTGATGTAAAATGGAAAGAATTTTTAACAAGTGGAAAGGAATAAATAATTCAAAGATTTTAAAATTATTAAATTGCCAACGCCTGTCAGTAGGCGGAACTGTCAATTATTATCATTGAGGGGACTAATGTCATTTGATATTTTAACAAAATAATTTTGACGTTTTCAAATCAATTTTCTTTCTGGATACTTGTATCTTAGTATTTATTGTTATAGTCGTAGATGAAGTATAGTATTCAACTTCCGATAATGGTCATAACTCACTTGATGAATTACCGCTCGTTAAATAATATACTATTAATCACATTTTGGCAATTTTATACATTTTAATGAGACGCTCAAGTTAAGTAGCCTTGTCTTAATTAGTGTTTGCCATTTAAATCGGTCAGTGGTCGCGCGGTTTAAGACGTTAGTACTTGAATCGAGGTGACTAGATCGCTGTAGGTTCGACCCCCGCAGCCGATTTATAACTTACATAGGTATACGTACAATTTTTAAAAATATAGGACTTTTATTAAAATTATTAGTTAATATGCCCTTCTTCTTCCTCCACTTGTACAACATAAAATCAAATCTTATGCTTAATTTATTTTATCCATGTAAAATAATAATTAATTAAAGCTTTCCTTACAAATGTTATTATCAGAATGTATTTATAAATTAAGTTTTTGAATAAATGAGTAAATATCCAATATAATTCGGTCTGTCATTTACGGTTTATGCCTGCACCATAGAAAAAGATAAATATAGAACGTGTTTAGATGAGTGAGCATCCATATTTTCAGCAACTTCATAGGCGCCGCCATATATGTTTTGGTGCCTGCCATTTTGAGCCACGTTTCCATGGTTGCGTTGTTTGTTGTGTTTATTTACATTCTACATTTAATATATTTTTGTTGTTTATCCTGTCCTAATTTGTGTTTAGGATTTATTATTGTGATATTAAGTGTTATTAAAGACTTTTCATTCATTTCATAGCGTAGTACCTACTTAATAAAAAATATAATATGTTGTTTCTTTTTTTTTAGATCGACGTAAATTAATGGTTTCTTATTGACATTGTTTAACTAATATTGTGTATACAAAGAATCATGTTTTCAAAGAATCATTTATTTGTTTCTAGTTTTGAGCAAAACATGGCTTGTACAGTTCCCAAATGTACAAGCCGTTAACTGATTAAACAGTCCGGAAAGTGGTATAACATTCCACAGGTAAAAAATTTAAACGCAGAGATTTTGTTTGTGACACATTTAATTCAGTAATAAGTACTTCTTACTGCATGTAGTTTTATTATTAGTTAATAACAATATTACTAAATAATTGCAAATGTTTTATTTCTGATGTTTAAGACTAATTTACTTTGCAGGTTTCCTAGATGTCAACGCTTGAAACTCTTTAAGGAAATACTAGATGTTCCAAAATTACAATGGGGCCCAAGAAAATATATTTGTTCCCACAATTTTTTGACGCCGATTTTTTCCTAAGTGAAAAACATATTTAAAAAAATTGCAATGCAATCAAGAAATTTAGTCCAAATGGAAGTTTGTGAGGCATCAAGTGATACCTCTTGTCCTTTCAAAAGATAATTTGGCTTCAAATGAAAATTACCATTAAATATTAAGAACTAGGTAAGTACTTTAATTTCCGTTATCATATCTTTTTTAAACTATTTTGTTTGATTTGATAATTATAAATACAGTGCAGTTACTCCTAGCAATACTGCGACATCTTCTCCAGACAAAAAGTTGGCAAATTCGTCAAGTCCTACTACATCTAGTGTAACAAAAGCTCGCTCCATCAGAAAAAGGAAACATTTAAGTAGGTAGCGGTGGTTATATTTATTTGTAGTTAATGTTAGGTATATGATATTACATCCCTGATAAAATTTTTTTAGAAAACCTGTCGTAACCGAGTCATCTCTCGATACATCATCCGCTGATACATCGAACAGCACTAAACAAAAGAGAGTACAATTAGTTTAATTTCTACATAATTATTTACATTTATTGAATAAAACAATACTTTAGTAGAATAATTATATTTTATTTCTATTTTAGTTTCAAGCCCAGGAAACGAATAAAAAAGTGTTGTGTTGATTAATGCACTCGATAAAAGTCTAAAGAAATCAGCAGCAAACTGCAGATGACTTGAAGGCAAATGAAATGATGTCAGTTACTGGTTTAAAGCAATTGCAGCAATTGAAGTGCCAAAAGATTTGCTGTCTCTGTTGCGGAGAATGCGGAGAAAGGTGAAAAATACATCATTTTCTCACTAGATGGATTGTAAGTACGAAAGAAAAAAGAAATGTACAAATCTATACATATATTTTTATTTTCTTTTCAGGTAAGCAAGCGTTTATTCGTACGTAACAAAACAGAATATACCTACATAACGGATGAATCAGTGAAGTAAAAGAAAAGCTCTAAACATAATGTGATTTTGTTTCTAAATATATAATAAAATATTTTTTTCCACCTTCATGCAAAAAACAAAACTTTATTGAACTATATTTAGTGGAAAAAGTGGTTCTTTATTGCACTAGTGCAATCAAATGTTTATTGCATTCATCTCTGTCATTCTACAACAGCGCTTGTCATCATGACAAACATATACGTTCAAATCGATCATATTTTCCTAGACTTGTGTCATCTAAATAAAACATTTTTTGTTTTTGCATGAACGTGGAAAAAATATTGTATGCAACTCGTACAAAAAGTGTTTATTGCACGCGACGTGAAATTGTCCAACGAGGCCGTCAGGCGTCACGTCGCGTGCAATAAACACTTACTTTTTGTACTTGTTGCATAAATAACTATTTTCTACGTTCATGCAAAAAACAAAACTTTATTGAACTATATTTAGTGGAAAAAGTGGTTCTTTATTGCGCTAGTGCAATAAAATGTTTATTGCATTCATCTGTCATTCTACTACAGCGTTTTGTCATCATGACATAAACATAAACATTCAAATCGACGTCATATTTTCCTAGACTTAATGTCATCTAAATAAACCAATTTTTGGTTTTTGCATGAACGTAGAAAAAATATTGTATGCAACTCATACAAAAAGTTCTTATTGCACTCGACGTGTTGTTCTACTCGGCCTGACGGCCTCGTTGGGTCAATTTCACGTCGCGTGCAATAAACACTTACTTTTTGTACTTGTTGCATAAATAACTATTTTTCTCAAAAACTATTTTTATTTAACTAATGTTTAATAAATTTTGTTACTAATTGAGTTATATCATAATGAAAAGAATATACCTATTTGAGAACTTAGAAGTTATATAAAATCTAAAACCTTTTAAAATTGACTGGGAAATCAATCTCTTGTACTATCGGACAAACAACTGGTATACTCGCGTCAAGAATTCAGACGTCTTACGTCATGGTTGACATTAGGCAATTGTCTTCAACAATTTCTTGCAATTTAGTGCAATATATAATGCAAATATTTAGTGTAGTATATAGTTTTGTTACTCTCAGTTGCAGTTTCTTAAATATTTTGATAAAAATATAAGGAAATATTCATTTGTTCGTATGACGTAAGTCGTCTGAATTCTTGACGCGAGTATATGAATAATGTTTATTTACGATTTGTCTGATTGTTCTGTTTGGCAGTGGTTGCCATGGAAACGTGGCTCAAAATTGCATTATATGACGCTAATTTGCGCATCCTCCAAGCACATTCTATATTTGTCTTTATCTATGGCCCGCACTAGCTCTATCTCTGGCGCATATCTGTGCGACAACGATTTGTATAGGAAAAATCATTGAAATGTAATTTTATATTATGATGACTGGAATGCGCTAAAAGCGTCATTTTTTTTTTGTGTCTCTAGCAATGGCGGAGCAGTAGGGGCTTAGTTGATTGTGAATTGAAATGAAATTGAATTCTGGATATGAAGAATTATTTCGTGCTATATACTGGTAAATTTTACAGTCCCTTATAAAACATGACATGTTCCAACAATAACACCCACAAAAATACACAAAGAATAACACTAACGAGATACAAGATAAAAGAAGAAACCACACTATACGCCAATGACATGTTTACAAATAAATAATGGGAAATTAAGAACACAATTCATTTTGTACGTGAAGATGGTTGTCTCTCTCGCACCCACATACATAGCCAATGAATGTCTTTGCTGAGTTTCCTTTTGTCTGCTCCTAAGTGTGGTACCTTTATTTGGATGCGCAGTGGAACTAAAGGCATTACATATCGTCATTTCAGTCTCTTGAGTATCATTTTTCGAAGCGACTATAAATACCACCATAAGCTTTCGTCTTTTTAGAATAAATAATTCTTGATAAATAATGTAATTATATTTTCAACATACACTCAATTGTTTACAAAAGGGACGCTTTGAGAACCCAAGACTGTTAAAAATTGAAATTTTTGAAGTTTATTCGTAAATTTTAAAGTACAAACAACCAACGGATTTTTTACTCTCTAAACTATATTTTTCATTAGTTATTAGTTGCACTAATAATAGTTATCTCGCCATCTTACCTAAGGGATGGTCGAGTGCTGTTTATGAAACAAGTAGAAGTGTGAGTCTTGAGGGACCCTTAGGCAAGTTGCCCTCAGCACTCAGCTTGAGGGATTGACTATAAATACGGCCAGTAGTGTTGCCGGCAACACGAAGTCACGTGGCTTTCAGCCAATGAAATTAATTGTATTCGCTGTTGAAGTCGGGTGAAGTTCAAAATTTCTAACTTCAACTATCCATGAGGGTACGGATGGGCAGATTTAATGAAAAACATCGATGTTATGTTATATCGATAATCAAATAATTTAATATCGATTCACGATATATCGGATTAAAACATAGATTTTTTTCGAATATCGAAAAAAACTAACCTAGTTTAACATTTTTTTTATTCAGGATCAGGATTTTCACAATTATTTTCTGTTTTTAAGACAAGACATTGCACAATGTTATATTATATGAAAAAAGAAATAATAAAAATTGGTATTTTTTTAAAATAAACATTTCATTAACAAAATATGTTCAAAATTATCCAAGTAAAGTTCAAGTTCAGGGTTTTTGAATGAAGTTAATATAATTTTTCTTATAAAAATGTCCGATTTTCTAATTTATTTTTCATGCAATTAAGTATTGTAAATGGTCTTGAATTTAAAAATAGAAAGTGATTGTCTTGAATATTGATAGGTATCTTTTAATATCAATAAAAAAAAATTAAATTATTCAATACAAATATAACTCTACACAAATATTATTATAACATCATATTACTTACCATAACAATACAAAATGATATCAGCAAAGGAGTGATTATTTGTAAAAATTTGTTAAAAAGTTAGTAGTTATGGCCATTTCCACCGTTTGTTTTAAGCTACGCTTACGCTTTAAGGAACCTTAAAAATACAATTTGCCTTCCACCGTTTACTAAACCCGACATAAAATGTCTTAAACCTTCTTAAATATAAGCTCTTGAAATTCTAGGCTTATCTCTTTTAACGATACTTAAAGGTTCTACATAACCTAATTTAACATATTTTCTTTAGTTTTATTGGGTTTTTGCCACACTTCTGAAAAATAATAAAAATTAATTAAATAAGCCCTTGCGCCAAACGGAACAGTCAAGGGTTATTTTTGAAACTAAGTTTGCCTAACCAAAAAATCTCACACTGAAAAAAGCAGATAAGTAAAAAATAACAAAAATCACTTTAACTTTTATAATTTGCTATTATGTTAATTAGTAGTACTTTTTCATCATTGCTAAAATTTGCCAATCGTGTTTTTTTTTTTGAGAATTATTTCCATTATAAATCCTACCAATTCGAAAACAGAACTTAGCAGAACAACATAAAGTCAGAACAGTGAGAGTGAAGTGTCACACTTTTGAGGTTAAGAAATAATCATGAAGCTATAACAACTTGTGCAAAAAACCGAAAAATTATGAATATTGGCTTTTTAGGTAGACTTTACAAATGAAACTTAATAATTGTGCGGTGGAAACATTACTATTTTAAACTAGGCCTAAAATTTTAACCGCCCTTAATTAACTACACTTAAAACGCAATTATATTATTATTATATTATAAAATCTTGAAATTAAACTGGTGATGGGGATGTTGCCAGCAACACTACGTTGTTCTCTGAAGCAGGCTTTACTTATATCAAATTTTGTTAGTACTTAAAAAATTTGACGGATGGCAACACTGTCAGTGATCAGTAGGTATCATAGACCGGTAGTTATGTTGTTGTTATGTGGTTATAATAATATAAATATGTTTTCTGTAATGTGAGTTCAGTCGCAATCGAATTGGTCATAAATAATTAAGGAAATATATATAGTAATTTTTGACTGAATTAGATCAATAGAAGTGAGATTCCATTTAAACAAAAGTATATTTATGGTAAAATTAGTTTATGATAGTAGAGATGGATAATAAAGTACAAAAATTGGAACAACAGGTAAGATAGTTTATAATTATTTTTTTACTGCGTTATTTATGGTTACTCTTTCATATTTTTAAGAACCAAATTTCTGAAAAATTACTGTAAATTTAATTATCTCCTAATACTATCTATCTGGAACTACACTTTTACATATACAGGATCTCTTGCAAGTCGTTACAATAATTTTAGGAGGTGATAGAATATGTGATTTTGAGTCGGTTGAAACAAACATACCTATATACCACCTGTTACAATATTTCTGATAATAAATTTTTTTAATTTAACCGTTCTTTTCTACAATTATTGAAGTGTGAAAGAAAAACAAATCTTTCTATAACAAATATTTCTATACTTTTTCTTTATTACAGATGAATGAATTATTTAATCAATAAAATCCAAAGTGGCTTTGTTACTTACCTAGAACTTCATAAACATGGTTTTTCTACTTTGTAAAAGCGAAGAGTCAAATTTAGACGTGGATTTTATTTAAACCTTTGTGTGTAAGTTTATTCAGATATTATTAGAAACTTACCTAAGCAATGCTCTTTCAGTTCTTAGGAAAAATTTCTTGATAAACATTCTAAAAATTAGGGAAATTAATCTTAATACTTTTAAGTATGCAGGGAGCGCATTTGCCAAAACAGAGGACAGCCGTTTAGTATGTAATAAAAATGGTTTAAGAAATGAAGACATTTGCTAACAAGAACGCAATCTTTATTAAAACACTGGAGGATTCAAAAAGCTAAATATTTATTTCAATTATTCAAATCTCAAAGTTAATTTAAAGTTACGGCGTAAAAAGGAAAAGCAATGTTTCTAGTAAATAGCTTGGCAAACAATTGTCCTTAGTTTCCATAGCAACCGTAAATGTAAATCAACTGTCAAATTGTACGTTCGAATCTCAGTTAAAGTGTAGGTACTATTCTTAGACTCTTATACCCTGCATATTTAAACGTGTTAAGATTAATTTCCCTAATTTTTAGAGTAATTATCAAGAAACTTTTCCTTAAAGAGCATTGATTAGGTACGTTTTTAATAATATCTGAATAAACCTATACACAAAGGTTTAAATAAATCCACGTTTAAATTTAGCTCTTCGCTTTTACAGAGTAGAAAAACCATGTTTATGAAGTTCTAGGCTACGAAGCCACTTTGGATTTTATTGGTTAAATCATTATCATCAGATCATTGACCGTGACATATGTGTTTTTGTTTAGAGTAAATAGTTTGATTAGTTGACTGTGTATGATTATTAATAATAGTGTGTTTTGCGATTATGCATTGGTTTTCACTCATACAGTAACATAACTGGAAAAATATTGGATTAGGTATTTATTTATATTGACAAATATTTTGTTAAAAATATTTAGTCAGTTGGAGTGACCAGTGTTCATAAAAACAACAGCAGTCAACTTTATGCTTATAAAAAGAAAATAACAGAAAAACTTAGCCACTTATCTTGGAATTCTTCTGTACAGGACCAGACTTTTAATTTTATATCGGAGAATTTGAAATAAATCTAAAATGAATAAATAATGTGCGAAATGCACAAACCAGCAAAAGGATCCTTTATATGCTTGTGATAGCTGTAATATTTTGTTATGCAATACTTGCTCAGAGTTAACTGCTTCTGAAATCAAATGCATGTCTCTCAAAAAAAGAAGAATGAAATTTTTATGAGATGAATGTGAGAACGGACTTTCACAGATTTCCATTGTGATAAATAAAGTAAGAGAGCTTAAGGCTGAAATAGATCAACTGAAAAAGAATGCGACACCATTAATTGATATGTATAATCAAGAAGAGGTGATTACTGAAATACTCGATCGTCAAAATAGGGCATCAAACGTTATAATGTTTAACATCAAGTAGTCTGGACAGATGTCTCGTTCTGAAAGAAATATTGAACATATTAATATTGTAAAGGATATTCTGAAAGATATTGAGGTAGATATGACCCAAATAAGACCCGTCCTGTTAAGGTTATCTTTAATTCGGCTGAAGATGCACGTTATGTCCTCAAAAACAAAATGAATATTAAAGTACCTAGCATTAGAATATATGCAGACAAAACTAGTGCATAGCGACGTTATTTTGCACACGTTAAGCAACAACTTCAGGAAATAATCGATGGTGGGGACAATTCTAAAACCATAAAATACATAAATAATAAACGTACAATAGTTACTGAAAAACATAATTCACAGCAAAAAAACTAAAGGGCTACCCTAATATTCATGTTAATTCAGATATTTTATATACAAATATTCAGAGTTTGATCAATAATCGTGATCAGGTTAAAGTGGGTATTGTCTGTTATAATACTTTTAAGTGAATCTAGAACGACTGATGATATAATGGACTCTGAAGTTTTAATTGAAAATTATAATACGTTGTAATTCTACAAGCCGTCATACAGGTGGAGTTGTTATGTTTTAACTAATCAAAACTGTATTAAATCAATGGTTCATATTTATCCTAGGATTTCTGATCATTTTGTTATTTATGTCTGTTTCTCTAATCATGCCAACTATTCTGCAAACTATGTTCAAAAATTATTTCGTAATTTTAATGATACTTGATTGCATCAAATTCATATTAATTTGTGTTTGTGTGATTGGTCATTAGGTTCTATTGATGTTAACAAAATATATGATGAAATATTAAATAATTGTGATAGAGTTGTTAATGAAATTTCTCCCATTCAAAGTTATAGATGTAATCCTAATACACCATGGATCGATGATGAAGTTCTAAATAATATGAGAAAGAGTGATTTAGCTTATAAGATGTTTTTGAAATCAATGCCACAGGATAAACAATTATACTGGAATAATTTTAAATTATTTAGTAATGAAATTGATAAATACGTAAATAATTCAAAATTAATGTGGAAAACCTTTAAAAAATTAGTAAATTCTAATAATGTACCAATCGATCATGTTGAATTCCAAATTAATGGCTGTAATACCGTCCTATGTGAGAGCATTGATATAGCTGATGATTTCAATGTATATTTTGTGAATAGTATTAAGGATGTTATAGCTAGTGTTGGTGATGTGGTTATATCTGATAGGTATATTATGAATTGTAATCTTTACCGGCCTTTTAACGAGTTTAAATTAATTACTTTATATGAACTAATTGACATTGTTAAATCTTTAGGCAATAAATGTAGTACTCATGTGATACTGAATGCAAAGATACTTAAACAAATTATGAAATCCATTGGTCACGTCTTCTTAAATCTTGTCAACACGTCTTTACAAACAGGTTGTTTTCCTAAAAAATTAAAAATTAGTACAATTACTCCTATTCAAAGGGTACCTAACACTGTTAAGGCTTGTGATTATCGTCCTATTAATACGCTACCGCCAATTGAAAAGATCTTAGAACTTGTAGTTTATCACCAACTTTTGAATCATTACTATTAATGATATTTTATTTACCAATCAAAAACATTCTTGTGAAACAGCACTTCAATTATGTGTAACCAAATTTAGATTGACAAAAATAAATATGTTTTAGCTGTATTTTTGGATTTAAGGCGAGCTTTTGAGAGGCTTCTATCTTAGTAGGAAAATTAAAATTATATGGTGTTGGGGGTGTTGTGTTACAGTGGGTGAAGGACTACTTGACTGATAGGATGCAAAGAGTTCGAATTGGTGGACATATTTCGGAAAATGTTATTAATAATTTTGGTGTGCCTCAAGCAATGTTTTGGGGCCTCTTTTGTTTCTTTTGTATTTGAACGATATTCCATTGTTTGTTGACTGTGAATTTATAAATTTGTTTGCAGATGATATGTTATTAGCTTGCAGTGGATCGAGTTTGGCTGAGTGTGTAGATTCAATGAATGTCGTGTTGACTAGTGTCGGCCAATATCTTAAAGTTAATAAATTAAAGCTTAATGTTGACAAAACAAAGGCCATTATATTTACAACTAAACATAAATTTAGTAAAATAAATATTGATAATATCAATTTAAGTATCGATAACGAAAGAGTTGCTATTGTCACAGAAATTAAATATCTTGGCTTTTTACTGAATAATACACTTGCGTTTAAGTCACATTAAATATGTTGCCAATAAAGTATTTAAAAAATTGTTTTTCTTTTCAAGAATTGCGACTAATTTATCTATGCAATCTAGAGTCACTGTTTATAACAGTATAATTCAACCACATTTTGAGTATTGCGCATCGTTGATGTATATGTTGTGGAGATATTGAAAAAAATGAAGTATATTGCACCGAAGTGGACACGCAAACGTATCATAGCTGCTGCCAATAACTTACAAGTTCAAAACGAACACAAAGCAGAAACATTTATTGTTAGTTTGTAGCACCTGGGTAAGACGGGCCCAAAATATTGTTGTAAAATGAAATTTCTTTTAATTTTTTGCCCGGTCACTAATGATATGCCTTATCAGGTGGACCAGATTCCAGTGCTTGTGTGGAAGTGTATTTTTAAATCATTTTTGAATTGCTCTCCTTAATTTTATTTTTACAAAATTGTATTTGTAAAAATCCCCTGTACATTAAAAAAATTTTTTTAGATAAGTTCTGGATCACCCTGCATATATACTATAAATATTCTAATATCTTACCAACACATTGTACCTGTTCTTTCATTCTGAACTTTGATAAGTGATAGAGAGCATGAAAAAATATGATTTTACAAAATTTATAATTCCTTTATTTATTAAAGAAATACAAAACTTTTTGTTTAAACTTGCAAATAAATCTTAATAATAGATTACTTAATATCTTGACACAAATAATTTTTACCTAAAGCCAGTGGTACACTAATACCAATTTTTGCCTGTAATTCTCTACTAATGCTCTCTAATTCCTACTAATTCTCCACTAATGCACTCTAATTCCCAGTAATGTCCTTGTAATTTAGCAGTAATTTCTTTTTCATATCATCTATGCACTTGAGGTTATTCTATCCTATACAGTAGGCATTATTTTCTTGCTACTGAACTCAAATAAATAGTTAAGTTTTTTATGAATTCATTATTTTAATTACAATGCGGTATAGTAAGTATAGGTACCAGAAATAAGGAAATTCTATAAAACATTCGCATACGTTGTTACGGTATCTTTGTATGCAGCTCGAGTTATTTTAATAGGTAAATACTGGACAATATTGTGAGTAGATATTTGAAAAAAATTTACTAAATGGATATTATAGCTTTTGCATGCATATTTAAACCTAGACCCTATATAACTTAATAATAGCGTAAAAGTAAGTACATATTAACAACAAATATTTATTATAAATAACAATGAACACATCCAAAGTAGATATACAGACAGGTACATTTAACATGTAACACAATATCTTACAACCTACGTAATCTTTACATAAAACATAATTTAAATTCCTGCTACTTATGTACTTGTAATAATACCACTGAAGACTTTACATAGTTATTACCATATTCGTAAACATTATTTAAAAGTTTACCTACACTACTATATTTATAATTGTTTATATATATATTTTTTTCAATATTAATATTATATCTTTTTACTCGAAATGGTCCTATGGTTCCTAGCAGATCTATAGAGCCATAAAAAATACATTGTTTTTGTACGCAAGCGACATCTTTAGTTTTTGGCCAAATATGTTGGTCTAATTCATTTTTTAAAAATTTAATTTTAATTCGGTCATTAGCTTGTTCAATAACACAGCCAACATAGTATTTATCATCATAGAATACGGCGTAATAACATTTGAGAAAAACATTAATTTTGTGTTCATCTTCTTTTTCTTCTGCATCTGAAATCGAAAGTACTTCCATGACATCTGAATTATCATCTTGCAAAGAAAAGTCAGATGGTGATGAACTGGAAATATCCTCAGGAATATCTTTTTTTTTAGTATTTTTTTTAAACTTTTTGGGTACTTGCTTTTACTGTTATGATAAAATGCTTTAATCTATCGTTACTAACGTTTTCTTCACATTCATCCAATAACCAAATATAAAAAGATTTTTTAATTATTGACGTTATATCGCCAATCTCAAATTTGATAAATTTAGATTTTTCGTCAACATTTTGTACAGTTTTTGAATAATCTTTTAGCATCATGTTTTCTAAATTAGAAACTTCTGTTTCGCTGTTTGTTGTTTTCTCGTTCACTATCAAAAATCAAATCATTATTCTTACCCTGAAAGATAGTGCTTCATCTATTTCCTTTTCAATATTAAACTGTTCAGTACTATGCGAGGTATTATCTTCTTGAACTTCTATGTCAAACCGCCATGGAATATTTAAATTTTTCCAGTCATCTCCGAGTTCAATGCCTAGTTCTTTTGCTGTAGACACAGCTTTGGCTAAAGATTTTAAAACAAATTGCACAATTTTTTTACTGTTTTAGAAAGGTAAGTAAAAAAAGGTAAAAAAAAGCTAATAATAAGGGATATGTGGGTAGATATTGTGGGTGTAATTCAACGCAGGTTGGGGCTTTTGTCCACTGAGTAGTTAGTTTCACACAATATTATTAATACCTAAAAATATATAAAAAATTGCACAATATTTAAATTTAGTAATTCTTCAGTAGTAGGAAAACATAAATTTCCATCTTTATTTCCTTCTCGTGGTAAAATGAAAACTCCTGAAAGATTACGAAGTATTGAATTAATCATTTTAATTCGTTCGATTTGTTGCAAAAATCCTTTGATACTAAAATTTATAGTCGTTGATAAAGTTGACGTAATGGAATGGGCAGATCTAAGTTTCTCATACGCCTGACTACTGAAAATTGGTAAACAAAACATTTCAGGTTTCAGATCTTGATATTTTTTACTTATAAGTTCACCTCTAAATATTAATATTAGTTTTATTAAATTATGTGTATTTAATTCAATATAGACATAACAATTGTTTGATAAGAAATTGTCTTTAAGTGTGAAGTTTTTACTACGAAGTAGATGACCCCTCCACATTCTCAAAAAGAATACACTGTACCATATATTGTATAGTCTAGAACTGATACTGATGTATCTACTAATATGTATTGCCAGTGTTTATAAAAGTATAGTTAGTCAACCTCTTTTAGTTTTGGACCATGTCGGTTAGATGGCGAGGACCACAATGTATGCAAAATAATTTGGACAGCCCTTATACAAGCTGGACCAGCTTGAGGTTTTTGTATTGGCTTTCTTTATGAAATCTTTGTTGGGATCTTTATCTGATATGCATTCCATTAACAAAGTACCACACATGGTGTCACTGTACAAAATTATAAAACGACAAAAAATTTTTATTACTACGAGACACATGTAAAAAAAGCTCAAGGCACGCTATCGCTGTTTACTGTGTTTACACAATATTCCAACTCTAACCATATGTGAACTGCAAAGACACGATGCAAAAAAGAAACAACGAATATAAATTTAATAAATCTACACAATTTATATTATAGAAGTATTAAATAGGTTAGAAGTTTTTGCTGTCTGACAAAATACACAAATTAATCAGATCAAAATGCAGCATATACAAAAATTTGTAGAGATCTTTTGGTCAAGCTTGTAATTAATAAGGCACTTGTGTTTTAAAATTTAGTTGGTGCTGAATATTAAAAATACAGGTTAGGTATTCATTGAAAATACTTCATTATAATATTCTAATTAATCTAATGTACAGGGCGATCTGCTTAAGGATCATCGTTAGAAAAATCGTACTATTTATGCAACAAAGATAGGTACGCAAACGCTAAGCAATTTTTAATGATATATATGCCTAATTACAACTTTCATGTTCATATATTATCACCGAATTCCAATATTTTTATGTTTTTTTAATTTTGTAGCTTTAAATATTAGTAACTATTTTAAAAATTTGAGGTATATTGCATTAATTAACTTTCCTGTATCGAACTATTGTCGAGCTGTATTAGAATTTTTGTTATTATATATATATATATATATATATATACAGGGTTAACTATGACTTAGTACAAATATTTTATGAGAGGATAAGGAAAAATAAGAATTAATGGAATCACCTTTCAAAAAAATTCCAAAGTTATTTATAAAGCCAAAAAAAATATTTTCAAAACTATATTAAATCCCTATTTATCGCCGTCACTGACCTTCTGTCAGCCGCGAGGTTAGGTATATTCTGCCAGTCAAAGGTGTCAAATATACTGACAGGTCCATTGATACGTGTATCAATTTAAGCCGCTTAGAAAGAAAAAAAAATCTTTACAAAATGTAGATTATTATTTAATGATTTAATGAGAAATACGGTATGGTAGCACAGAGAGGCAGCACCTACCTTATTAATATTTATTTCCAGGATTGATACTTGGAGAGATATTAAGAATGTTGAATCATCTTCTCTGTTCTTACTTGTTTAAATTAAAGATTTTTATACTTCCTGTGGACCTCTCCTTCCCTCGATCGTTCTTTTTGTGTAAAGCGGGGTACTTACTTGGTTTGGCGGTCTTGACCAGGTCGATTACTTACATCGGGAAAAAGCACAAAGGATAACAACAAAATACACGTAAATGTACACAAACACATAAAAACACTACCACACGTTTACCGTCACGGCATAAAACAGCTGTTCGATGTGGTTCAAAAAGTATTCAGCAAAATATTTTGTATACTCGGGAAACGTCTTTGAGACTACCGCACGATAATATGCACTTGTCACACTCCCATAAATCAGCACCTTATCCGTCATCTAGGCATTTGAATACGACATGTTTGTAAATACACATAAAATACGCGAAAAATTAAATTTGCGAAAATCAAGTACTGAAAATTTATTTCAAACTAATCAGTACCGTAACCGTAAATTTACGTTATTTGACATCATCAAGGTGCACTCACGCCGATAAATTTTTAAACTTTATGTGTTGTTGTGTAATTAAATTCTGTTAATACTAATAATAGCAACAATATTAACAGTAATCGACGATGTTTGCATAAAATAATTAGTAATATTTTAAACTATAACATTCCAAGCTGTTTACAGTGTTCTGTAAAAATGACCCTTAGATTATAACTAACTTCGCATTCTCGATGGTTTGAAGCATGGAGGGTATGCAATTAGCAATGCAGTATGGCATAACCTAGAACTTACTGTTACTTTAAATCAGCTAAGTGACTAATTTTAAACGTGTTATAGTAATTAAATAAAGTATTTTATGTCGGATATGTTAGTGGATAATTATGATGAATCTCCAAGGAGTGAAAATGTAGTTTGGCAGTGTGCAACGAAAGAACGAATACAAAATACTGCAGCTAACCGGATTAGCTGTTATCTACCAGATACTTAGACATTATTATTATTATTACAAATGTTTCGTTTCGTAGTTTCTACACTTGACAATGTTGAAAAAACGACCAGTAGTTGACATATCTAGCCATTACAAATGATGATAGATTGTCATAGGCGTCGACTTTCCGTGGGAAAAGAGGGTTTTGCCCCATTTTTTAAATCTTTTATTGTCTTTTAGACCTTCCTGAGCGCGTGGTTAAAATTTTTGTACTTAGTCATAGTTAACCCTGTATATATATGGTTGTAAAATTTCTCCGGGTTCCTTTCCGCGATGAATCTGCATGGTTTTCAAAAGAACCATTTGTTTGACAACGTTTCGGTAAAATCTCATTTACCATCTTCAGGTCTTCTTACTTCTGCTTCGCGTTACTACGTTCGGCTTACTTACTAGTAACCCGAAGCAGAAATAAGAAGACCTGAAGATGGTAAATGAGATTTTACCGAAACGTTGTCAAACAAATGGTTCTTTTGAAGACCATGCAGATTCATCGCGGAAAGGAACCCGGAGAAATTTTACAACCACATATAACACCCGCGGAAGCCAACGAACTAATATATATATATATATATATATATATATATATATATATGTTATGTACTTTGTCACTTCCAAAGTAGATACACGACGCACGTTACCACTTCATATATTACCTTGCCACTTCCGTCGATGGAAGTGACAAGGAAAACTAGTGAGATTTGGTACAAATGCCACAGATGCCTCTGCCAAGCTTATGGCCAAATTTCGGTTGGAAGTGATTTTGTCATAAATTTATCTTTAGTGAAACTTTTTAGTTGGGCTATATATCGGTGGCGCTGCAGTCGGCTGTAGGTTGTGTATATTTAGATATTAATAATACTAAGCCATTTCCGTGTGTAGTGCCGTACGTTTAGACTTCAATTTTTTGGCAACAGCGCTTAATACTCTAATATATTTGCAATGATATGTTTTAGCTCTTATAGAATTTATCAGACAGCCATATCTGTGGAAAAGTTAATAAACGATTTTTGAATTTGTTGGAATAAAAATTGATATTTAATTTTTATTTTACAACAAATAAAAAAAACAAAGCTGTCGAGTTAAACTGAGACGATAATAACAGTCAAATTAAAAATAAGAACATTTCCTTAAATAAATTTTTAAAAATATTACAAAGTTGTTACTTTAATATATCTGTACCTAATGTGTCCAACAAACTTACCTACATATGAAAAACTTTTTTGTTATTAAATTTATGGAAAAAAAGGTTTGCTTTAAATTGATATGAAACTATTCAAATTCGACATAGCATATATAGGGTGTTCACTTCTGTTTATTTTTCCAAATGATAAATTTTATATAATTTTACAAAAATATGCACTATACAATTTTTATGTTGGGTTTTAATACTAAAATGTAATATGTTTGAAGTTGTTGCTTTAACGTTGTTTAATGTTAATTTGATTTTTTTATTTTTACAAGTATCTACATTTAGTAATTCACGGCAATATATTTCAAAGAGATGAAAACCTTTCTTAGCATTTTTTAAACAATATAAATGTCAATTTATATTTTTGTTCACCCTAAAATAATGTATATTTAAAATAAACGTTTAATTCATAACTAATCCATAATTCCAGGTTCGAATTGTAGAATAAGAGTATAAATTAATTTTATTAAGTAATGAGGAAACGTTTGATAATATTAAACAGTTGAATAATATTAGAAAAATATATTTATAACAATATTTTTGAGATAAAGCGTTGAGTGAATAAGTATACAAGAGCCGCAAGTCCAATGGCCCAAAACGAATTCGTGCAGGTTCCCCACCACATTCTACCCCTGGTGCCGCACCGTCCACAAACTATAGCGCTGATCTGAAGCGCCGCCTAGGCCGATCTATTTCATTTATTTGAACTAACTAGAATCTGTCCGGCTGCGGCATTGCGTGACTCACTCAACAGCTGCGGCCTGATTCGGAGCCGGATTCAATTTGTTTTAATTCTTTTTAAGATCAGGTAGAATTTGAATGAAGCTGATTTTACATGTGTATGCTTAATATACAGAGTGTCTCAGGTCAGTACTTCAGGAATCTTTATAAGATCTCATTTTTAGACGAAAAGTTCCAATATATATATGGGTCCTAAAACGCTTCGTTTGTGAGATACAGGGTGCTCAATGTTATGTTTGTTTTGTTTACTTATTTTTTAACTAAATAACTGCTAACAAAATAAATCGTCATCACCGAAAATCATCGCATATTGATTGCAGCGGTGGACATAGAGGGGTATCTATTAATATTTTTATATAAAAAAAGTATAGCTGAATTGAAATTTTGCAAATGTTTTCGAAAAATATGAAAGAACATGCAATTTTACCCAGAAAAGTCCCTCTTGTCTGAAGTCAGTAGGACGTGACGTTTTGAAGAAAAAACGAAAATACAGTTTAGAAGTCAAATAATAATTTTTAACATTGTGTTACAACTAAATTAAATAGTTAAAAAATTAGGTTAAAATTGTTTTTAATTAATTAAATAGGAATAAATAAAAAAATAAATAACGGAAATTATATTAAATCAAAGTAAATATTTGAAATGTTTACTCATTTCTAAAAGCCCCTTATATTTTCAAACTAAGATAAGAATTTTCAGTGTTAGGGACTTTGAGGCTCTATATAAAAATATGACTTTTTTGTCTCTTTAATTTTTTTCGTGTCCTGCTTCGTTTTCGAGAAAAAATAAAAATCACTATGCACATCCCTACGACAACATAATAAAAATTGAAAACTACCAACCATCAAAAACTGGGGTGCACCTGTTATCTTTTCCAATTCAATACTTAGTCTATTGTTATAAAAATTAATGCCAGCAGTTGGTATTTTTTTATTTTTTATTAGTCGTCCCAGGTACACGCAAGTGATTTTTATTTTTTCTCGAAAACGGAAAAAGATACGAAAAACATTCAACAGATAAAAAAGTTGTATTTTTAGTTACTTAACGCGAAAAAAATTATAAGAATTTTAAAGTCAGTGGCGCACATTTTTTTGTCAAAAATAGGTTAAGCCCCTCCCCCCCCAGGGACGTCACTGGGCTTAATCATTTTAATCTACTTAGGGATAAATTAGCCCCTTTTACCATAAAGCATACTGCCAAATTTCAGCAAAATCGGCTAAGGGATTATTAAGATTTTTACGAAAAAATGATTTTTTAAAAAAGTTTGACACCCTGTATCTTGAAAACGAAGCATTACAGGACCTACGTTTATATAAAGTTTTTGTCTTAGAATCACTCAAGAAATTACCCCTTGAAGTTTGGCCACGTATTTAAATAATACCGTTTATCGTAAGATACATCATAACAAGGAGAAATGCTGTCGAGTGACATAAATCGTTGAGTGAATAATTCACACAACGCATAAATATATTGATGAGACGAAACGTTACTTATAAAAACTATTTCGCCATTTGATAGAGCGTAAAAAGTTACTACGAAAATGTGTCATTTCTATTTCAATAGCTCTTGAAACAAGCCTGAAATATTACAAGAACGAATTTCCAAAATATCGGTTTTTATTTCAAATGTCTCAAAAACTAATATTGTTAGCCTTGATTTTTTCCAGACATATTATTGATCACCAAATTACACAACTTTGCCTCAACTTAACTTTGTCTCTATCTCTAACGATTTCCAAGATACCAATATGCATCCAATTTGAAACACACTGTACATCTGGTGCCCAGCGTTTATTGAGCACACCGTACACACGGTGTTTCAAAAAGTAATGAATTGAAACTTTGAAATTACTTTAGGTGACATTTTCAGTAACTAATAAAAACATATTTGCTAGATATTTATGAAATTGGAATAAAAACAACATCCCTCCATATAAACTTACGACTTTAGTTTATTTTTAATTAGATATAAGAATTAAAAGTGAAATCACAACAAATATCCATAAATATCTAATAATTTATTATTACATAATTAGGATATTTAGTTTACAATTATCATAAGCTTAATCGATGGAAAAAATTCTAGTTTAGACACCGTTATCTTTGTAGATACAGAAATTCGAAATGAACCTTAGATATTAGAATTATTTTTGAATATCCTAATAGAAACAGAAGAAATGTAGATAAGCAAATGATAATTACCACACTATGCCATTAAAAAAAATTGAGAGTAACGACAGCAAAACGCTTCAAATTTAATTTCTTCCAAAAAATAAAAATTGTAACCGTAATTTTTTTTACTGGTGTAAATAGCTAGGTACCTACCTACTTGTTGACACTATTATCAATTTTTTCCAAAATACCCGTACACATTCTAATTTTTGAGGAACATTTTTATTTTAGAAACGCTTATTTGCTCGCGCTGCCCAAAATTTTAATTTATTACAGCCCTCCTACGGGTCTTTGGAAAAACTGATAATAACCAAGCATATAACAAAATCTTATTAAATATGTGGTAATCAATTTCTAGAGAATCTTTAAAAGATTAATGAACTGCTAATAATACATACCTATTATCACAAAAATATACAGCTTTGAGTAGCTAGGTATATATTTTGTGATATTATATTATTTATCTACCTACCTTTTTCAATAAACTGTATGGGAATTGCATTTTTAGTTAACAATTTTCTTATTGCTTATTATAATATAGTTCAGAGAGAAATGCACCTCACAAATTAATTTATATTTTAATTCATTAACGTCCATTAGAGCAATACTTAAATTACCGCAACTTTTTTTGCCACTCCTAGGCACGTTTACTGTCAGTAACTGGAAATTTAAAAAAACTTATTCCTTTGTTTCGTCTTTTATTATTTAAACAGTTTTTATAAACACAGTTGTGATTAGCTGTTGTCATGATTGCACAAAAACACTGCTACAGTAGAAACTAAAACTACAGATCACACAAAACTGTTTGCTAATAACAGACGAGCGGTCGATGTCACTCCCTCGACTGTTGGAAGCAGACTGAGAAATCTCGGGCCCAATTCTCCAGCAACGCCATCCAAATCTCGAGCCCAGCATAGCAGTCGTTTATTTGTACAGAGATGCGCCTCTATATAAACTTATTCACTCAACGGATAAAGTAAGTAAAATATACTTACAAAAATAAATTACGAATATTAATGTAACCATGAAGATATTGATTTTCATAATATTTAAAGGAAGCCAAAAGAAGGTAAAAGTTGACCATGTGTTTAACATGAAATATACAAGTGACCCTTTTTAGGTAGAAAATAGAACGTAGTAAGTGCAAACACTTACCGAGGCATTTAAATTGTACCATTGAATAGATAGTACTATATATAGGAAGATATAATTTGTAGAAAAGTTTGAAAAATGCGTGCATATTTTTTCAATATAGGTTTATTTTATATAAAATATAGATATTAAAGAACTTTGGTTTAAAGCAATTATTGTTTACTTACTTCTTCATTATATATAAAAATGAATGTATTTACAAACCATAAATATGCAAATATTCGCTGTTGTTTACGGATTAAGAATTTTCGAAAGTTAATATAGGGAACTATCTAACAGTTACCGCAAAATCAATAATTTAAAAAATATTACACTTTCTTATTAAAAAGGTCAAAGTTACGAAAACAATCAGTTTATTGCAGTTAGTAGAAAATTTACTATTTATCAAAGAAAAAATTGAAATTTGTAGTCTGTAATCTTAGACATAGAAAGTATGTTACTATTACCAATTCTATTATTAATGGACCTACGATGTACGAGCATTATTTCTGTTCATTGCAACGCAGCGGTAGAAATAATCGAGTAAGACCAGATTTTCAATTTACTCATGTACATTAAATATTAAGTAGGTACCTACTTATTTTTTGGGGTATTATGAACTTGCCTATATTTATATATATTTAACTGATATATGTACAGAGTCGCCTAATTTCGATGTTTGTATAGAGCAATTTGATAACTATGAGAAATACAAAAAATAAATATTACATTCTAGATGTCTTTTTTTGATTTATTACATTATTATTTATAATGAAAACAAACTGGAGTCCTGTAATTTTCGTCATATTTGTTTGTGTAGGCGTATGTATATACTACCAACATGCACCAATTAATTTATCTCAAGAAAAGACATCAGGAATGTGTCATTTATTTTTTTGTAGGTAAGGAACGATACCTTTAGAATATAATGGGAATCATTTGCGGAAATTGATAATGACGTCTGTATGGAATATGTTGAAGAAGACGAAAATAATGATAATGCCTGAATTATACCTACTGTATAACATTACTCTTAATTTAAATATGATCACTTACTTTATTCTTATGAAGTTATATTTCACATGGAAAAGCAAATAATATTGTGTTTCCATAATATTAGATTTACACAATACGAAATAATCTTCCACACAAAATAAAATATGTTGTATATTTACCTAAAATCATAGTTTTTCAAATGACATAATTTTAGATGTACCAATTCATGAACCATCCTTAATAAGTACTTAGTGAACCTTCTATTACTAACGGTAAATTAGTTACCTGCACTAATTTGCCTACGTTTTAAGAATATAATTTTTGGCAGTTGCGACTTTCTAGTTTTATTTTTAAAAATTAAAAAAAAAATTATTTAATCCAGAAAATGTGTCAGAAAATTGGTCCTGTCATATGTAAAATGATCGGCTAATTCCAAAAATGTCAAAAAATACAGGGTGTTCCTGTAAAATATAAATTTACGGTCATTTCCGGTCAAACCGGAAATGTCATGAAATCCAAAATAACCTCAAAGAATTCATGGCACCATCTAGTATAAACCCACCCAATTTCAAATTTTTATCAGCAGTCATAAAAAAGTTACAGCGTGTTCCCACTTTCCGTTGTCATCCATATGATTTGTTATTAAAAATATTGGCTAGCTTTGTACACTTGATAGCACTTACTTTTGATTTAAATTACAAATCACGAAACAACGAAAGTAATTTCAGCTGCAAAAAAGGGTTAAGAAAAGAGAGCATTTTCATGAGCAAGAGCATGCATTTTCTATTTACTTTTTAGGATGGTCTAAGAAAGAAACCAAAGTCGTAATAAATGGATTTGGTAAATATTTAGAGAAAAACTGTTATCTATCAGGAACGAGAAAAACAATTTTTGCAAAATATAGGCAGAAGACGAAGTGTAACAGTAGTAAAATCTAATCATAACATTTTCTCTTAAAACGCTTAGTTTTTGTTAGACAGGAGGCTAAATATTATTTAAAAAAGTTAAGCTACGAAAACATTTAAAAAAATTAATATTCAACCCCTGAATTCTAAACACTAAGCGTTTTAAGAGAAAATGTTATAGGCCAAAAAACTATTCTCTCTCGATGTACTATCGATTCTGAAATTTTCTGTATTTAAAACTGATACACCTTATATACAGGTACAATTTAAAAATATTGAGATGCAAGCAAGTATTTCTCTAACTATTTTGAGCAGTGTATTTTAGAACTTTAGAAAATTATGTAGGCACAGTGTAGGTATACTGTTATCTGAATTTATGAATATAAACTTTGTTTAATCATTAACTTTTATTTAAAAATATTTGAAAATTACGTGGAATTAAGTGATTAACTGTTTATCAAGTTTGATAAATTCAAAAACAAATTATGAAAATCATATTCTTTTTTAAAAATTCAACAAATATTAAAATCAAAATTCATTTGTGTTAATTATATATCGATTTTTTAATTAAAAAATTTGCAATGCAGTAGAATTTAGACAAATGTTTGTTTTTTCTAAGTTTATTGTATAAATAAATTTTAGTTTGTAGTTCTACTGTCGCAAGCTACAATGGACCATGGGGATGGTTCCAGTGGGGGGTTGGTTATTATCACGGTATAGACAAGTTATTATGGTCCATTCACTTGAAACCTAACCCAACCCACTATCGTATTTTCATATTTAAAATACTTATTTTCTAATAAAAAACTTTGTAAAGTGTTAGCACCGTCCAGTATTACTTTACAGTGTGTGCTATACAATCTATTGTAAAATATGAATTTAAAATATTTTCCGGCTTTTAGAGTCTAGACGATTTTATATAAAATAAGCAGTACTCTTCTTCTGTAACTACTACTTCCACTGTCAAGGTAAACTATTAAAGCCCTTTAAAGTTTAAATGCCCATTTCGGTACCCTGAGACGTTTCTTAATTAGCTTGCAACCCTGGAGGTTACTGAAAGCAAATTTTATTATGTTCAAAAGACAATAATAAAAATTTGGTTGGGCCTAATAAATTTAATTTTTTATTCTAGCTTTTGAAATGATTGCAAAATATGTATTTCATTTTTGCACACCTTTAGGCGATAGCGATTTTGTGAAGAAACTAATTTATTTTTAATTTTTCTTTGTGACCAAGCTTATGAGTTAAGTTTTAGCTTAAGGATATTTTATTGTTGCTAAAGCTCTATTTCGGACAAAAAAAAACTCATTTTATACCAATTTTTTTATAATACAATTGCTAATTCATTTTATAATTTTTACTGTTTTTATATTTTGCGGTAAATATTGCAGGATCCATTTTTAATATTTTAAATTAGACAATTTATTTTCTGGCTTTTATAGACTAGACAATTTTGCATAAATATGACAAGTAAAGTTTGCAATAATTTGTGGGTGATCCGCGCAGTTATCAATGGCATTTGTGTTCTCTACGCGTTATTTACATATTTACTGGATACAATTAATTAAAATTTTGAATATGAAAAACAGTGAAATCTATTTACAGTTGTTTGTTGTTTCTTTTTATTTGAAACATAAAAGATGTCGCACTAGCAATTAGTTTTTTTTATAAGAAATAAACAAAATGAAACATTAAGAATATAAGAATAATTTTATTCTAGAAGACAAGACTCATTTAAACTTATACGCGAATACTTCAGTCTTATATAAGAAACACTCGTTCGTATTTGGGTCGAAATAGTTACCTCCACAAATTTGTTTACATTTCTTTTTTTTTTGAAAAATTATTGTTTGTTCAAATGTGATTAAAAACAGGCCAGCTTTAAAATTTCGTTATTATGTCAGTAAACATATTATACAGGGTGAGTCAGTAGTCATAATGTCATTAATTTTAAGAGGAGATAGGGAATAATGAGTATAATGCGAATACGCGATTTAAAAAAAATCTAAATGCATATTTATGCCGAAAAAAAATATTTTCAAATCATTATTTAAACCCCCTTTTCAGACTGTCACTGACCGCTCACAACCTTGGTCGTTTACAGCTCACAGTTCAACTCGATGTCGACCTGATGCAATGTTGCCAAGTTGAAATATTTATCTAGTACCTACCTACCTACCTAGGTTTCACAAATAAACGGTTGTACTGACTATTTTAGAATATCATTTTTTCTTGCTCAGTTCAACTTCAGCTAATAATAATTTAAAATGTTAATATCCAATGAAATCAAATAATAATAATCAAATAATTCTATTAAAAATTGCAAGTAACGCGGTTCACTCAGGTTTTCGGTAGAAAATACGGTCCAATCAAACAATACCCGTACACTCCTGCTCATACGTTGACAACAAATCGCCTCTGAATGCTAAACCGACAAGTAGCGTGTGAATTTTCCTCTGAGCAAATGTAGCTGTTATGACTGCAAAGAAATTAGCTTAGTTACAGTGAAATCACAAAACTCCAACATATCTAATAATATACCGAATAATAAACCATTTACGTACATTACATAAAAGTAATAGTAATAAAAAACCATCGTGTTGTCTACAAAAAACTGTCTAAGACTGAAATGGCACGCCTCTGATCTGATGCTCAAAAAAGTTATCGAGAGTTAATCTTGACTTACCGTATTATTAGGTCAATAACCTAGTTACCTAGTTTTTGTACTCTTATTTAACGACAAGGAGTAAAACTATTTTTTTAAATCTAGATACATGAATGAATTTTTCTTAAATATTGATTTATTTGTTAATAAAAACAAATGTAGATAATAAATAAATGTTTTCGAATGTTTATTACAGTTTAATAATTTTGATATTACGTTTTCACTACGTTTTACAAATAAATATGAATTTTTAGTATTACTCGTAAGTACAATTAATTATTCAGTTTGTAGTGACGTACATCTTGCCTAGAAATTTATTGTTTTTTAAGTACTAACCTGTTTAAAATGCGAGTAAAACTGGACTCATCCGTCCAAAGCACTTAATTAATAAAATTAGGGTCAGCCGCAATTTGATTTTGATGCCAATAATTGCAAATTTCAAGACGACTGGAGAAATCAGCAGGTTCTAAAGTATCTAAAGCTTGAATTTTCTGAAAATGATGCGGGTTCAGTGAGTTCGTAATATTCTGCAGACCTCGCTTTGGGATATCTCCAATCGCCTTGAAATGGTTCTCGTAGAAATAGTAGGCTGCTCTCAACTAAATTTAAAACAGGCTCACCCGACGCAGTTTCACAGAACCCGTATCGCGAAGGCACTTAGGTACACAAAGTTCGCGCATCTGGTAGGTAGTCATCTCCAATATTCCGTAACAGCGGCATTCGCATTTCGTAAACATTCTCCGTATAACACTACTATTTCCGCATATTCAGAAAATTTGTAAAATTATGCATTGTTAATTTACGACGAATACGCGAGACCGAAAAAAACAAACTACTGTTTACTACTTACTACTACTAAATGGGGGTAAATTTGAATAACACGTTGAAGTGTTAGACGATATTATGTATGTAAACATGATGTGGCAACGATGTTTAATCCGGCATTCAATTGTCGTATGGGTGCGTCATCAGAAAGTTCGTAGTGCACCAGGAGCGTCGTGTTACCGATTTTTATAGGGTGATTTGTTTATTTTTTTAAAGGTCGAGTAAAAATTTTTTTTTTTCGTTTTTCTGCCTTTATTAGGCCTCCCGAATACGTGGTTAAAATTAATAACATTGTGACTGACTCATCCTGTATATGTATATTTTTAAACTTTGATGATATATTGATTGTGTCACAATTTGGCCGTAGTTTTGCCGTAAAAGACTGGTGAAAACTATTTCTTTGGCTTATATTTTAAAATACAAATGAGGTGGCTCGATAACTTTATACAGGGGACAAAAAAGAAATAAAGATAAATCAGAAAATGCTGCTTAAGGGAGCAGAATGTGATTTTTTCTAAATATTTCAAAACAGCCTAAAATAAAACAATAGTTTTATACTGAGTATCATCATTAAACAATAAATCTAGTGTTCTAATAATAATTTTGCACAAATAGCCATTTAAATTTATTAATTTATAAATTTTGTGGCATAATGTGAAAGATGAATATTAAAAATAATTAAAATATCTCTAATAGACTGTAAAACAATTCTGTCGGCTTATTTGACACATATAAAGGTGACATTCAAATGTTTTGAAGTATTAAATACTATAAAATTGTATATCAGTATAATGGTAGGGTTATTTGTAAATATTAATATAGCCTATTAATATGTCAAATAATCTTAAAAACATACGTAATATCTAACAAATGCCTTCTCAAATCCTGCTAGGGACAATTTGACCGCTTGCGTAGGTCCTAATATTTTTGTACTGATCGAGAGAAACAAGCGTAGGAATTATAAAATTGTTAAAAATTTATAATTTTTTTTATCTAACAGCCAAAATCTTGAGAGAGAAAGTTAGAGCAATATTTACCCTATAACTCCCAGGGTTGAACTTATGACTAATGCGGAATTATTTAAAAAAAATTAGATTTGCAATCCTATGGTGAGTCTCAGTTTCAAATTTATTTACTGTACCTCGATTTGTTTTGAAAATATTTAAAAAAGTAAATAAATTTTGGGATCTCATTTTATGGAGCTATAGTTCCGTTAGGGGGGTTGCGTTACTTATATGTATATTTTTTAAATTAAAAATAAAAAATAGAGCTATAAAAAATTTGAAAATTAATAGAGCATGCTATCAAAGTTGACCGTCGTCAATGCAATAATTAATAGAAGTTCTAATAATACAACACTAGTCGATGAACATGTTAATTGATTTGATTTAAGAGCTTTCATGTAAATAATATTTAAGTAAGTACGAATATACAGGGTGAATCTTAAATAAGTACAAATATTTTAACTGCTGGTGTAGTTCGTCATTTAAATCAGTCTACTGAAAGCCATTTTTAAAAATTTCTAATATTTACGGAGATATTAATTTTTTAAAAAAATACCCACATTTTGAGGACCGCTGGCTGATTTTTCATCCAACAACGTAATGAAACATATGATTTGTTGCGAGGTTGCCATATCTCCTCCAATATAAATATTACGTTTCCTTTAACGTAATAGTTTTATTTTAAAAACACTTGTTTTAAGCATAAATACAGTAAAATTGGGTATGTAGTATGATACGCAGCAATATTAACATAAATTTTAACATCTGAACTAACCTTACTGTACTTCAACGATTAAAAATGAATTTCCGCAAGTTCAATACTACCGTAAAATATTTAGAAAGATATTACGTGACATTACTATGTCCAATGTTCAAAAATTATACATAAACGTGCACACAAGCTTACCTGTTTGTTAAAAAATTAACTATTTAATCAGTAATCCACATTTCACAAGTTAAATGTCATTGTACACTGTTAGAAAGGGACACAAAACACAATTTCCTTAAGTTATTTTATGAAGAATAACGAAAAACTATGATTTTCACATATTAAATTTAATATTCGCCACATAACCCGAAATGAGTCAGTATTAACTATTTCGAATACAGAACCATAAGTGACTTCGCACTTTAATCAGTGAAAAAAATTTTAAAAATAAAGGTACACACAATCACAATATTAAATAACAAAATAAGCAGCTTGACGTATGCGTTTAATATCAAGAAAAAATGTATAAAGTGCATACATTTAGACGGCAGATCCAGCAAAGTAAAATATTTCCTCGCTAATGAAATGTGTTGTGGGTTGCCGGTACAAATAGGAAAGGGAAATATGCTGGACGAATTATTAAGAGGTCGATTTATTATGGGCTTTTCAAAAGGCGCAGCTCGAGACAGATTTCATGAAGATGTTTAAAAAAGGTGTATATCGCATATAAAAAAAGCTGGTCAGAAAAACCATCAAGGTAAGTTTTCAGTAATGTGCCTACGACAGGTAGGTATCACGGGCAGTAGGCGGAAACGTCGAGCAAGCAAAACTATGCCTAAGGATTGACAGTCAGTGAAATTGCGATGAGGTTATGTTGATACCGATAAAAGAAACACAAGTGCAAAGACATCTAATATTTATGGTAAGTGATTTCATAATTCCACTACATGTAAATATAAGAATATTGGATGTTTATATAAATATATTTTACAGAGCACTGAGAAGACGTTCGATTTACTAGCTCAACTAGTTATCCATTAGGATACATTAAAATTCCAATAATCTAGTGACCAGGATGATCAATGTTAATGTGCTGAAAAGTGATGGTGGACTACCCTTATTAGGAAGAAATTTTTATTATGGTTTTAAGTATTCATTCATTTCAAAACAGTTGCAGTACTGACGACGATATACCAGATGTTGGTAAAATCTGAGGTAAGATTAAGTAAAGTGATGTATTATTTAAAATGTCAGTCAATATAAAAATGAATTTTCGACTAAATTAGGTGTTTTGTAGAGATACTGTACATCTGGCAGCTCAGGAAACAATTGTACCCAAATTTTTCAAAGCATAGCCGTTTCCTTACGGAATTAAGGTTCAAGCAGATATGGAATTAGAGAGATTAGAGGGAGTTAATATTATTCAAATCCTAGACTATAACGAATGGAGTACGTCTGTAGTACCAATTATTAAATGTGATGAAACTATAAGAATTTGGGGTGACTAAGGTAACAGTAAATACTATATTAAAAATTGATTCTTATTTGCTAACTATAGAAGATCCATTTAGTCAGTTACAAGGTGGGTTGGAATTCACCAAACTATCTTAGGTTTATCGACAAATTTTATTAGATAGCGATTCATGTAAACTAACTGTAATAAGACAAACACAAAGGTCTGTTTAAGTACACCAGACTTTCTTATGGTTTATCGTGTATTCTATCTAAATTTTTTTACTGTTTTAGAAAGGTATTTTAAGCTAATATAAATCAAATCTACAATTCCTATCAATGAAGTCATATGTATGTTCTCTGATACCAAACATCTAGGTATGCTAATGAACAATTCCACAGACAAAGCTCTATTCAATAATTATCTAAAGAAAATAATCTAATTTACTCACTCTATAAAATTCTAACTTCACTTTTTTGGCAGTGGGAACACGACAAATTCAACCACAATAGATGAGATCTGACCTATTTCTGCATTTTTAGGATTGCTTCTTCAGGTGGTCTCCTTTAAGTTGAATCAAATATCTAACTATAAAAATTATTATAAAAATTAAAATTATTAGAAGTTAAATATCGACAATGACAAAAAAGTGACATCCTGTCAATGAATTAAATATGACAATACCTACTTGAAAAATGCAGAAATAGGTCAGATCTCATCTATTGTGGTTGAATTTGTCGTGTTCCCACTGCCAAAAAAGTGAAGTTAGAATTTTATAGAGTGAGTAAATTAGATTATTTTCTTTAGATAATTATTGAATAGAGCTTTGTCTGTGGAATTGTTCATTAGCATACCTAGATGTTTGGTATCAGAGAACATACATATGACTTCATTGATAGGAATTGTAGATTTGATTTATATTAGCTTAAAATACCTTTCTAAAACAGTAAAAAAATGTTACAAAAGCTAATAATAAGGAATATATGGGTAGATATTGTGGGTGTAATTCAACGCAGGTTGGGGCTTTTGTCCACTGAGTAGTTAGTTTCACACAATATTATTAATACCTACAAATATATAAAAACTTTCAGATAAAAGGTGAACATTTTTCAAGTAGGTATTGTCATATTTAATTCATTGACAGGATGTCACTTTTTTGTCATTGTCGATATTTAACTTCTAATAATTTTAATTTTTATAATAATTTTTATAGTTAGATATTTGATTCAACTTAAAGGAGACCACCTGAAGAAGCAATCCTAAAAATGCAGAAATAGGTCAGATCTCATCTATTGTGGTTGAATTTGTCGTGTTCCCACTGCCAAAAAAGTGAAGTTAGAATTTTATAGAGTGAGTAAATTAGATTATTTTCTTTAGATAATTATTGAATAGAGCTTTGTCTGTGGAATTGTTCATTAGCATACCTAGATGTTTGGTATCAGAGAACATACATATGACTTCATTGATAGGAATTGTAGATTTGATTTATATTAGCTTAAAATACCTTTCTAAAACAGTAAAAAAATGTTACAAAAGCTAATAATAAGGAATATATGGGTAGATATTGTGGGTGTAATTCAACGCAGGTTGGGGCTTTTGTCCACTGAGTAGTTAGTTTCACACAATATTATTAATACCTACAAATATATAAAAACTATCTAAATTTGTCTAAGAAGAGTATTAGTATTTTTAGATATACTTATTACGGAAACCAGTAGAGATGAACATGGTTTTAATGTAGAAAAAAATGTATGTAGATTGTTTGATTAACTACTTTATTAACTAAAACTGAATGTTTTAAAGAATCGGTAGTTTATTTAGATCATAAATTTAATAGATTTGGATTAGATTTGCGATTAGTAATACTCCAATACCGATTAATCAAACACAACTTAAAGCTTTTGGTTAAGTATTATCCGAGGTATTATCATAAATTTATACCAAATAGTTTAATTATTTTGCAACGTATAAAATTTGTTAAAAAAATATATTTCTTGGAATTTGTAAGAAAAATCAAACAGCTTTCATTCATATTGTTTTGTGTTCATTTCAAGTATTAGTACATCATAACCCAAATTTACCTTGGGGCTGTAATTTCACATGTTAAGGGATAACTCAGAAAGGCCGATTGCCTATGCGTCTTGGAGATTTAATAAAACACAACAGCAATATTCACAAATAGGAGTTACTTTAGCTATTATTTTTGGAATCATAAACCTTTGAGGACTATTTTTACCCCATTAAAATGATGATATTAAATATGTGACTTATTACCCATTAAAGACTATTTTAATGAGATATTGATGTAAAACAAATTTAAAATTAACAAAAAAATAGATATTTTATTAAGGCAAGTAATGAAATTTGTAAATGATGGATGGCCGAAAAAGTTTTTTTTAGCTTTGTTTTGTACAAAAATAATTTCTAATATTATTAATACTTGTAAAGATTGTCTTTCTCACAAAAATAGCCCACCAAAAGCTCAATTAATACTATGAAAATTTCCTAAGATTGCTTGGGAACCTTTACATATCGATTAACTTGGACTATTTCATAGTAAGTTTATGCTAATTATAGTTGATGCCTGTAGTAACTGGATAGCAGCATTTGTGATTAACCAACTAACACTAAAACTTGTACAACCATTAATGTTACGTAATGTTAGAACCTAGAACATACTTGGTATTAGTGCCAGAAATGCAAAAAATCTGGAAACGTCACTCAAATCATAGATCATATGTTTGGCACTAAAATCAATATGGAAATTGAAAATGTAAATAAACCAATTGAACGAATTGTAAGGATAAGTTTGTAATAAATAAGTAATACAAAAGATGAAAATGTAATTATTGTAGATAGTGACATAATAGATAAAGAACAAGTAATTGTACTGTTAAGAAACCTAATAGACTTCAAATTAAAAATTAGTTGCAAAATTTAAGGAGGGGTTGTTCTATTAGGCTTAGTAAGGACCACTGAAATGTATTATATGGAATGCGTAAAGTCCATTGCGCATCCAAATAAAGGTACCAAACCTAGGAGCAGACAAAAGGAGGCACATGAAACTCAGCAAAGACATACTTCATTGGTTATGTATGTGGGTGCAAGAGAGACATCCACTGCACGTACGATATGAATTGTGTTCTTAATTTCCCATTATTTTGTTTGTAAACACGTCATTGGCGTACAGTGTGGTTTCTTCTTTTATCTTGTATCTCGTTAGTGTTATTCTTTCTGTATTTTTGTGGGTGTTATTGTTGGAACATGTCATATTTTATAAGGAACTGTAAAATTAACCAGCATATAGCATTAAATAATTCTTCATATCCAGAATTCAATTTCATTTCAATTCAGAATCAGCTAAGCCCCTACTGCTCCGCCATTGCTAAAGGCACAAAACAAAATATGGCGCTGATCATAAATAATCCATTCGCGCAGCTTTTAGCGCATTCCAGTCATCATAATTTCAAATTACATTTCAGTGGTAAGGGCGCATGCTCCAACATGAAAGCAGTTTTTTCCGGAACATGGCTTATATTAAACTAGCTAACTTGTATGGTATTATTGTAAGAACTGATTGACTACTATTAAAGATATACCCAACAATAATTGTTTTTCATTGTGAAAACAGGACACTTGTATACAGTTGCCTATTTGTATAATTCCTTAAGTAAATATAGCCGCAACCGCCATGACATGATTTTATTATTAATTTTTTTTTTAATTAAAAATATTTTAAATGTGCACAAAATTTGTTTAAATGTATTCAAAATTATTATGTGACAATAATTGTGTTTTTCATTGTGAAAACAGGACACCTGTATAGAGTTGCTTATTTGTATAATTCCTTAATTAAATATAACCGCAACCAACATGACATGATTTTACACGAAATTCGCGAAAATACACGCGTTTTTTATTTAAAATGGAAAAATGTCAACTTTTAGCAAATTTTATTGCTATTTTCATGCATTATGTGGGGTTAACAAGTTTGGCTTGGGCTTCCGATAATCTGTCATGACAGTCAATGACAGTTTGATAATAAAAAATAATATAAAATGTTACGGTTGACAAAATTCGCTAAAAGTTGAGATTTTTTCTTCCTTGAAGCAAAGACATTTGTGTAATACTGGCAACACTGTGAACCACACGTTCAGTCTGCAGCACTATGACTCATAAAAGTATGAAGGGTCTGTCTAGGCCAGCGGTCCTCAACGAGTTTTCTGCTGAAAAATTACGAAATTTATTTAAAATTTTACTTTTTTATTTCTGATTTTTTTAAAAACTATTAATTATGTGTTCTACACACAAAACTATACTGCTGGTTAAAATATTTGTACTTATTTAAGATTCACCCTGTATGTAATATTCCATTGTTTGTGAACTTAAAAAATAGAAGAAACTTAGGCATTCAAAAGTTTTCATTAATGGTTTATCGTCATTTTATCTCGTGAACTGAATTATCTGCTTGCTATATACATAGGTTAATTATAAACTATTAAATATTATTTTACCAAAATTAATAATAATTAATGGTTAGTTTATTGATATGTTTTTTCTTTCAACTAAATCATTTCCTTTAATTAAAGCTATTAATATTTTTTACATATCAATATACATAGGTACTCAATTAGTGTTTGCTAACAATTGTATTGTACAAGTTTGTAACTTGGTGTTGTATAATTGTAACAAATATGACTGAACTCTTTAGAGAGACCTCTCTTACTTAAATTTTTTACTTCTGGCTTAATCCTAAGAAGTATGTTTGTTATTCAAGTTATGTATCATAAGATTCGCAACCAAATTAGTATGTGAAACTAACCACATAGACAAAAGAAAAGACGCGTCAAAAGCCTCTTAGAATTGAACATAAAAACAGCAGCGCCGCCCTTGGCGGTAAGACAGAAGCTATCGCGTACTAGCGTAGCGGGAACTTCAAATATATTAATTAGCGGGAATTTTAAATATTTAATATTTTCTTAGCTACAGGGTGTTACAAATTAGTTGATCAACCTGTTAACCACATATTCTTTGGACTAAAATAATGAGACTTTTCTTATTCCACTTTTCATTTTGAAGCTAAATATTCAAAATGCAGGATATCAAGATCAAAATTTTAAAAATGAGTTATTTATTTAGTTCCGGTGGTTTTAGAGATATTTGTTTGAAATTTAGCTCATTTTCGTAAGTCACCACCCTTTTTGTAATAAACCGAGCCTCAAATCAAACATTTATAAGTGATAAAATTTTGTATCAAAAAAAATATTTTGAAACCATAGGTGTACTAAAAAAAAATTGGGAGCCCATGCACACTGCAACCTCTCCTTTCCTTCGTTTGTGCTTTGATATTTTAAACTAAAATTACACAGAAAGTGTGCCGATTTTAGAAAAAAAATATAAACTAAATTTCAAACATATCTCTAAAGTCTCCAAAGCTGCCATAAAAAATGTTTTTTAAAATTTTTAATTTGACACTCCAAAAGTTTCGAGCTCCAAAATGAATAGTGGTGTAAGCCTCTTTATTTTAGTCCAAAGAATATGTGGTTACCTGCTTGACCCGCTAATTTGTAACACCCTTATAATAGGACTCTAGAAGACAATGTCGCTTCCTAAATTAGGTATGTACATCGACTTCGTACTCGTAATCCTAAAATATATACACAATCAATTAATATCAAAGATAGGACAAAATAATACAACAGTTTTACAAATGTAAAATTTTTTTATATTTTTTTTATTCAATTTGTTTTGAACAAATACACTTTGTATATCCTCTGTAAATTTAAATAATATACAGTCACAAACAACGTTGAGAAATGTTTTCTGTACATCATTAGTACAATAATAATTTTTTTTAAGGCTATCAATGTTTGGATATATCTGTAAACATTTTTGAATTAAAATATAACAATGGCTGGCACATTTTATTGTCTCCTCATTGCAATAAGTCAATTTTATATTATTAGGATCATTTTCCTTAAAATAAATAAAACTATGAAATACTTCAAGAGATTGGCTTTCAAAGCATTTTCTACAGTCTTCACAATTGAGTTTTAATTTTTTTATTAAAAGTCCACAAACATATGCTGTACTTTCCGATTCAAAAGAATTTTCATCGACAACGACATCTTCAATATTTATCAATTCATTTGACTCGGAAAGTACATTTTTAGAGGGTGCATGTCTTTTAAATTTAGCAATAGTTGCGCTTCGTCATCACAATTTTTATTTAACGATTTGTTTGACGATAAATTATTAATTAACGTAGTTTTCATATTATTTAGAAATTGATATGGAGTAGGATTTGTGTTTCCTGCGCCGTATTGTCGTATCGTACTGCAAAAAAACATTAGATTCAATAACGCATTCCAATTAATAAAAAAAATTATAATAAATATGTTCTACCTGAAAAAATTTTCCAGAGGATCTTGCTGTAGACATCGTGTCTTTAATATCGAATTTTTCATATAACATGTATGCAGTTCTTTTATAGAATTTATGGAAAATACCAGTCCTTTAACACAATGAGGTGGCTTATGTTCAACTCCATTTTTAAAACATTTCCAATTTTTTATATTCGGTATATGCTGATTCCAAAACGCAAAGTGCTTTGAGTTTGGATCTATAGCACATTTTAATGGTTTACCTAAAAGAAATAAAGTTTTTAACAAAATATAATATAAGAGGAACGGAACTTACCTGCAATGGCGTTACGACTGTTTAATGAATCCAATATGCTATCTAACAAATGTACAAATTCTGTGGTGAATATTGCATCCGCTGGAAGATTTTGGGATGCCACCATTAAGTCTATCGTTGCTGCTACTGTCGCACTAAATATTTGCGCTGCATATGAAACCTTCATTTTAACAAAACTTATGTTTAATTTAAAGTGAATGTCTCTAATATGCCTCATTGCTGAAAAATAAAATATTACTATGTAATGTTATTTGTAATTTAACACATTACGATCTTACCTTGAAAACGTCTTGATAAATCTATTTTGTATGCAGAGTGAATGTGCCCCCATTTTGCAATTTTATTTTTTTCATATTCAATGTCATACTTGTACAAGGCATTCCGAATATTCTTAATGATGTGAGGGATGTTAAATATCATAAATATTTTTTTTTTTGTTAATTAAGATGTGATTTTCTTCCGTGTCCTGTACCAACTGATTTATTACAGCAGTGTTTGTAGATCCTAAAAATATTAAAATAAGCTTACATTTCACATTTACTTTACCTTATATTATCTTGATCGCAGACACAGCCGATTACATCGATTTCATTACCAATCAAATAAGATAATATGTGTTTCAATAACTGTTTTAATTTACTCGTTTTAATTTGATCTCTTGTAAAGTATAGAGCTATTGGCTGCTTCCACTTGCCACTTATAGAAGATAGCATAAATACTAATGCATGATTGGCATCCTCTTTTGTTTTCCCTAGATGTCCCAAATCTACATTTCCAATTATGGAATCTTGTGCCCTATCATACGTTAGTCCTTGTTTTAAAGCTATTTTGTCAAAGAGAAGTACACATTTACAATATTCTTCTGGATACCGTTGCAGTCGTTTTTTCAAATTTGAAATAATATGTTCATTAATTCCTGTTGTAATAGGAATATCTTTTAGCATCCTGATTAATGATGATTTTGAGGATAATTTCAAAAAATTTTTCAAAAATCGGTACCATTAATTTTGTCATCTTCGCTCCATGAAGGTCTCGTAACTGTTGCGTTTTTGAATTGGCTTTTGATAAAATTTGCAGTTACAATATTAAAATTACTTTCCAAATTTCTAAACATATTAGTGTTACTCGCTCGTGGCAACGTTTTAACTATGTTACGAGAACTAAATAATTTCTTTTTCAGTTTCGAAATTGCGGTGTTTTGCTTTTTATATTCACCATATAAAATTGTCTTTCTTGGTGTCAATTGTTTTGAAGTTGCACCAATTCTTTGCAATATGGACTTCTTTCCTGTAAACGAAATAGAATCAAAATATATTTATTTACAGTCAATGATTATAATAAAATACAATAACATTGACAAAATACAATTTTAGATATTCCAGACGTTATATATACTTACTATGTGGTTCCTGTTTAGGTGTACAGCAATCAATATTACGTGCACTTGTTTTTGGTGGTGTTGAAGGATAAATATCATCAGAAGTACTAGGCATCGAAGAAAAATCGTCTGTAGCTTTTAAGAGGGGCGTTCAAAATGTCGGACGGTGTAGACCTAATTTCAAGCATAATTTTCGTCTTATGTATAACTTTTACAGTCATAAAACTGACTTGTGCTATTAGATAAAAGATCAGAATAGGCAATGAAGAAATTTCAAATCAAATTATGCTTTAGAAAATAAAATACAAGTATTTCTATTCGGTAAACATTGCCAGATTTGTTGTCACAGATCGCGATAAAAAGTTCTCATTACCTAAGTTACGGGACAAGAAACAAGTTCTGAAAATATTGTTGCTTCAAATCAAGCCCTATGTGTAAAAATTAAGCGCAAAATTTTTATTTGACAATTATATCAACATGTCTGCCGATTTCGAATATTTCTAGCGATGTTTATTACCAAATCGTAGAAAACTGAAGTTTGACATGTACCTCAAAGATGGCGCCTCCGCTGCTTAATCTACTCTTTAAAAGTTTTAGTTACAGATAACTGTAAAATGATAAATACTATTTTATACATAGTGGCCTGAAAAATGTTTTTAATTTACAAGATTTTAATAGTTCCGGCTATATAGATATTTCAGCACAATTATACTGTGACTTCAGTTTTTAATAGTAACATTTATTATAATATATTTCTATACATATATGGTCTATTTTAAACAAGTGATTTACATACAACTGAAAAAAATATATCTGGTTCTAATTAAAATACTTGTACGTAACTTACCTATTTATTATGTTTATGTAGGTATGTGTGTCTGTGTGTGTTTGTCACACATTATTGTATCATTTTTATTATTTATATTTGCTAATATAGGGCAAGTCAGAGAAACGTCGAACCCTTTTCATGAAAACGTGACATGTTTATTTCCCAAATTAATGAAAATATTTAAACTATAGTTCATACATCCGTATACGTATTGTAGTTTTACATTATTTCAATAAAAAAAATAAAAGAAGCAAGGTACCTAATTAGTTCATTGTAGAAATGCCTATATTCATTATAATTTAGTTTTACTAGATAGGTAGGTACCTTTATGGTTTCTACTTATTGTCCTGTCAATTGTCAAAACAATTATCCTGTCTGCAAAAATTACTAGTTCATGTAGATATTATACAATCACTTTTATGTTGTTTTATGACGTCATGCGTCACGTTGATATAGGAAACGGTAAACGGTGCGAGCTAAAGTGATGATGATAATAATGTGTATGACTGTATAGCTACGTAGGTATGTTCCGCCAGCTGCAGCGGAGGCATACACATACCTCGATACAGCTAGGTTTTTATATTTGATTTTTACGTAGACAATATACCTACGATGTTTTTATGACCAGCGTATTTTTAATGTAGGTCAAATTGTGACAACCGGGAGCAGACCCGTACAGCCGGTGTAAAAGAATGGAATGCTAAATTTTATAAACCTCTGTGAATCTTCAATTCTTTTTGCTTATATACAGGGTGTCCAGGAATGATGCATCAATATTCCGGTGGGTGATTCTATACGAAAAATTAATGCCACAAAAACTTATAATAATTTTTCGAAAACTCAAAATTAGCAGGGTTACAGTGTCAAAAAAAATTATCTAATAACTTTTTTGTGAGTACTGAGTTTCTCCAACTTTTTTCTGAGTCCGTTTTTCTCCAATTTTATACACGTTTCACTAATGCGCCTTTGTATCCACGTTCTTGTTTTCAAGGTGTGTTTTATTAATTTTGAAAATGAGTTCCAGTGAACGGTTGTTCATTTAGCGCACTTGAATGTTTGAATGAAGTCGTTTTTTCTCTAAAACAGCTAATTTTAATGTGATATAACAAGAGGCCCTTATTTAAAGGTTTTTTTGACGACCTTTAATTTACATATATGCTATGAAATTTTTAAAAATTTTAAACAATAAAGTTCTAAGTTATTATTTGAAGGCCAAGTACGGTTTAGGTCCTTTGGTGTTGGAGGATATGCGTCAAATTAAGAACGTGGATACAAAGGAACACAGTGATGCGTGTACAAAATTATAGAAAACGGTAGACTCGGGAAAAAGTTAGAAGAAATCCATAAGAAAATTGTTTTTGACGCCCAGTAACCTCACTAATTTTATACTATACTACTATGTACTACTATATAATGTATACATTAATCGTCTATTTCTTTAAATATAATTATATATATAATGCACTATAGCAGTGTATAATCATGATTTACTTGTGATTCATGATTATTATCCACTTTGTTGTCAACAATTCTTCAGTGGCAGTACCGGGAATTAACTAATAAAACAAAAAGTATCTGGTGTTAACAATTAAATCCTAACCTCCTGTGTGAAAGTCAAATACCAGTTACAGCTATATTAATATTTTTCGGAATAATGGTAGAAGTTTACTAATTAAAGTTTTATTTGCTTACTTTAATTTATCAAGGGAGCAACGAATGTCAAACCTGAAAGTGTCAAGTACATGTTATGGATGTCAAAATATTGTACTTTCTTTCAGTAAATAGTTTGCTAAAATATCTACTGTCAATAGTCGTGGGTCGTGGACAATGTATATTGTTCTATATAGTGATTTACAACACTCGCCTACGGCGCGTGCCTCCACCCTTGTGAATTTTAACAGCCGTCATTATATGGTCGTTGAATAATATTTACTATTTTTGAGATTAAATTCTTATATAAATTACACACAAGGCTAAGCATTTTTAGTAAAAAATACAAAATACCTAATAAGAAACCATGAATGGTTTAAATAACTGTTTTCAAAATCGGTTAAGTTAGTTAAAAATTTCCATTAGAAAAATATATACATGCATTTGCAATAATAATGGCATTACCTCGAAACCGTTTTTGAATTTCTGGAATTTCTAAGAGAAATTTCATATCTCTATTGGTGAGTGAAACAACTATAAATCAATGTTAAAAGTTGAAAGTAGATTTCATTAAAAATAAGGGTGCCATTATTGTTGTAAACGATTGTACACATAAAAATAGTTTTTTTTTTAATTTCGGTACTCTGTATTTCAAAGAGTGAGTGAGCTTTTTTGGAAGAATATTTATAACAAAAAAAACTACTTATTTTTAAAAGTACTATCTCATAGTCTCAAGTCCGACTCTAACTGCAATTAATTGAGATATCTGATATGTACATAACTTTTCACATGAATAAAGTTGCCGCAAATTTTTTTTTTCGGTATTTGTCACCAAATTATTTTAACCAGGAAAGAAGAGAAATAAAAACACTTAGCAAATTGATACTTATTTCGTTATTTATTATTAGCAATTAACGGTGTGAAATAACAAATAGATTTTTCTAAATTTATGAAAATACAACAGACATAAAAATATGTACAATACTTAACTGAAGTAAAATAATATATTTTTTGGGATTCCGGTTCCTATTTTTTGTTAGTACCTACATAGTTTTGTTTTTTTACATTGTTGCCTCACAATATGAAACTAAAATATATTTTTGTAATAATCCAAAGTAGAACTTACAATCAATTATGAAAATGTATTTCTTCAAAAAATAGAAACGTAAGCTAGATAACTACAATAATTCATAACGAACTTTGATAATAGTCTTAACAATCCATAACTTGGCTTTTGGTAATTTCCTGTCTTTTCAATTTAATTTAGTTTTTTACTTTTTACTTGCTTATTTTTTAAGTATAAATTTTAAAAATTTAAACTTAGCAAAAGTATACTATTTATTTTTTACAGTACAACAAATTGTTACAAATGAAGTTATTTCACAATTTCAATTTATGAATAAATCAGCCTGCTTTAATCTAATATATATATATATATATATAAGGTGTTGGGAATATATATATATATATATATATAAGGTGTTGGGAATATATATATATATATATATATATATATATATATATATATATATATATATATATATATATATATATATATATATATATATATATATAAGGTGTTGGGAAAATAAAGATATCTGAAAATTATCAAGAATAATATAAAATTAATTAAAGTTGTTTAGAATTAAAATAACACACACAAAAAAATTATAATCTTAGCTTAAACCTATCCACAAGAAAATATTGATTTATAATAAAAAATATATTTTTGTATGTACCAACAAATATACATATTTCATTTAATTACGCTATATTTTGAAATAACACTAAATCAATCGTTTTAATTAATTTTCACTCTTGGTTTGGGTAAATTATGTTCTCATGATGATTATAATTTATTCACAATATTCACATAGAGAAAATCAAATAAGCGCTTCAATTCTAGAATTTATTTAATTCAAGTGTTACGAGATCTTATGTGAATGATATGAGTTTTCTTCATCTGAGAAATTAAATACATGAATAAATATTATCGGTCGGTCTATCGGCCGGTGGTCGAACGGTGCAAGGCATTAGAATTTGAATCGTGTTTTGCACCCACCGCAGGCCAGTAAACAATAGATCAGCTACATTTGTGGAGACGTTTGACACCCTCCCTGCGGGTATGCTAGGTGGAAGAACGTTGGATTGGATCAATGTGAGAGATTGATAGAGTTATTATTATTATGTGTATTAATATGTCATCTGTGTCAAAATTTTTTTCATATCCGACATTTTGTTCGTCAAATCTAGAAAATATATATGTCTTTTGTCAAAGATCATAGGTATATATCTAACACACTTTTAATTAATAATACGTACTTACCTATTTATATTATTTCTGCCGCCCTGCCAGCTAAGCTTCGCTTGTTTCGCAGCTTTACTGCGCTTTGCACGTTTGGCGACATTTCTAGGCATTTTAAATAATAGTCACAAAAAAGTTTGGAAAAGCTTGCTGACTTCTAAATAATCGCAATCCACAATATTAGTTCACAATAATTTATAACACAAAACAGTATCGGCTATATAAAAATTAAAAATAAGACTGATCGAAAAATGTTCTATATTTTATCCTTGTCTACATATGAACATGTGAGAAGATCCAAATGTTAGTCCTGTATAGGCCGTGATTTTATTATTCTGCGTTTGCAGGTGTGCTTTAATGCGGTCAACTAAGGAACGCTAAACAGGGCGTTCCGTGAGCGTATACATATTTGCTGGATCATAATAAGATGATTATTTTTCCATTATGGGACATGCCTACTGAGGTATAAGGTGATAAATTTTAAAAATAGTAGTGATGTCCTTCAAGAATTCAAAATAATTCTTGGCTGACAATTTGAAGGTCGCTTTTCTTATTCATCGATCAGTTAACAAAAAATGAACTCTTGTTTAATTGTCGTAAAGCATATTATTCTCGGTAAATGAGAGGGTCCAAATCGACTGTATGAGAACGATATGGAGATATGAAATAAAACATGATGGATTTTCAATGTTCCTATTCCAATAACATAATTTAAAAAAGTAATAATTTTTAAATTCAAATATTAGTTATTTACCCCGTGTCGTTTGTGTTTAGAATCCATAGTCAATTTACTATATGACAATGAAAGACGAGCATTTTTATTTGTTCAAAATTGCTTAAATATACCTAGTTGCGGCAAGAATTCAGACGACTTAAGTCATACGAACAAAAGAATAATTCATTATATTTTCATCAAAATATTTATGAAACTGCAACTGAAAATAACAAAACTATATACTACACTAAATTTAAAAAAATTGTTTTTAAAGGCGCCGTATTCTTGAAATAGTGTTTTCTACAAATACAAGTAATTTTAGATATTTAAGAACTGAATAATATAGAGTTTAGCAAATAACAAGAATGTTATTTCATGCCACCGGCGAATATTCAAAGGTACCGAAGTAAAATTAATAACGTCAGAGAGCGACAAATCCAGTAAATTTTTATGTACTGAAATCTTTCAAAATACGTATTTTTTTAAATTCAACTATAGATGTAAACACTTATAACATAAACTTACATAGTTCTGCAAATAAGATTGTGCACTTTTGTTTATAAGTATGTAAAAATAATTGTTAAAATGTGGGTTTAGAATAGCGAAATAATGTGCGTCACACAAATCCATTTTAAAAGTTATTATATTATTTGAGGAGAGTTTAAATAGTAAAAGTGGATAAACAAAATATCAGTAATTTTATTTTTGATATTACTTTTGCTCTACGTGTTTTATTTTTCGAGATTTTAGTGCCTAAAAACACCACAAATTTGTTCATTTCAGGGCGAGAAATACGATAAACTATCGAAAATTATGTTGACAGTATTAACAATTGTGTAACGTCAGCCATGACAAGTCTCCTGAATGGTTATCGCAACTATAAGAAAAACTATTTGAGACTGCAAAAATATCAAAGCCGTAAAATTCGTCAAGAAAAAACTTTCAATATGAGTTAGCTATCGCTTCCCCTGATGCTACATCAAAACAAATGTCACATGATTTTAACGGGCTTGAAATAGTGTATACGTACTCGTATACCTCAGTCAAAAATTTGTACATCAAAACAAGCTATTTATTTAAAAATAAAAAATAGGTTGTGGTAATGTAATGAAACCCCCTTGATTGAACAGGGTGTTCGCTAGAAGCAAAGTTTATACGGAACATTTATTCCGTCAACGTTGGTAGAACACTTGACTATGTAGAACTTAAGACATAATGATTTACGATTTATCAAAGCTCTAAATTGATCTGTAATTTTATGCAATTTCAGGTGTTTTAGTAAATATAGTTATGTTATTGCTGATAACTAAACACATATATCTAGAACAATTTAAATTGTCATTACCTCTAGTCTGTGTTTTATATAATTGTAATAAATATTTGTTCATTATAGTACATTGCTATATATTAATTATTTAATGCAATTATTATAACAGCACAAACATACATCGTAATCCAGGTTTCATTTAAACAACAATGCTTTTACTATATTTGGGCCACCCGGTTCATTTAAATGACAATATGTGTAGCAGTGCTACCGCCACCTACCTGTAAGTAGAACAAGTCAGTATTTCTGAGCTGTAGAAAAATCTACATTAACTACTCTGAAATTTATTTAAAATAAATACAAAAATATACACTAGACCCTCATGCGGTCGTTTGTCTCGAGAGATCTTCGCACGGCGGTCTAAGCTCTCTTGGACTTTCTGTTAATAGTTTCACTAATTAAGTTGTCAGTACCTTTACTATTGTTTTCGACATCACTATCAGCAAAGTTCATATATACCTAGTTATCTACTCTCCTACATTATTTTACCGTCCTCTGAAAGGACGACAAAATCGATGTGTGTAAAAGCACGTTGGACGAGAAACGAATATAGTAAGTTAGAGTAAAGAGAGTACGGCTGAAGAGTGAGAGAGACAGTTTGAAGGCGGAGCTTGTTCTGCAAGTTCACGTCCAGAATTATTCGTTTATTTTAGATACAGCTACAAGTTAGCACGGTACACAATGTGACTTCAATAAGAATTGTGTGTTTGACCCCATAATCTTCGTTGCTATTTGTTTCTCTAAAAAATTATCAACATATTCTTCGGCCGTTGTATATTTTGGTATTTTAGGAGTATTTCAAAATGAGTTACCGAGGAAATAAATGTGATTTTTTAAATTGCAATAAAACGCGTCGGACATTTCCAAACATTAAACATTATAGATTTCCACCCGACCAGGAATTAACGCGTAAATGGATTATTAATTCAGGTATTAAATTATGTATACAATAAATAATTTGTCAGAGTATTATTCTATAAATATTTAAAATAAAAATAATTTTAGGGCACATACCCAATTAAAAAAAACCTGGTGATAGTATTTTTTATTCAGTCGGTGTTTTTTCCATCAGTGTTTCGATTAGGTTCCCTTCTGATTCTCTGGTCTTTTTTTTTAGAGTTTTATATTTTTTATGTATTCTCAATAACTCGGAAAGGCATGCGACATGCATATGATATATTGAAACATTAATTATCGATTTAATGACTCGTGTATATAAGTACAGAGTGCGTCCTGGGATTATTGCTCAAACAAAAACTTTTTTTTTTGAGAAAAATAATTCTTCATAAAAATATTTGCTTGTCATTGTATTCATATTACTATACATTCGGTTTTGATGTACAGAGTGTCCGGAAAAATAAAAAATATTAAATAGTCGATAAGCAAAGTGACTATGCAATTAAAAAATAGACACATATAAGTATCCCAAGTTCAACATATTAATAATGTAATTTTTAAATAGGGAATGTGTTAAACAAAACTACAAAATACTTGGATGTCATCCTGTCGATACCTGCACACAATTTCAAATGTTTCAAATTTCAAATTCTGTGTAGGTAACAATTTAATTGTCGTGTGAAATGCTGTAATATTGTATTTGTTTTTCAATAATTAATTATTTTTTTTGGAAATCAATGTCTATAATTGCTTCATATAAACACCTTAACCTATACGCATAAATTTAACTGCGTTTTCTAGACCTCAAAATAAGACGAAAAGTCTATATAAACATGTATCATAAACCTTTTCGTTTTCGACATACAGGGTGAAAGGTTAGTACTTGATGATGGTTTTTAATTAATATTACCCAAACGCATAGAGATAAATTAATGAAATTTGGCACAGTGCCCATAACTTTTTATAATCTTTATGAAAATCTGAAAAGAAGTCAATACAATTTGTCCAGGGGGTAAAATAAGAGGGGTAGTGCTTCGAAGATACCCAAACTTTTGGGTATATATTTTTTGTTGATTACTTCATAACAAAAATAATAAACTAAGGATTTTTACATAAAGAAGAAGGTATTCTTATTGAAATTCTATGTAGGCAACAATATTCGACAAAAATGAATTAATATTTGGGCGCATATGCTAAATCTCATTAAAAATCTATGAAACTTGAAACATAGTTGGTTTTTTGACATCTTAACTTATATGTATGTAAATGTTTACTTATTAGATTTTATAAAAAAAAAACACCTGATAAATTTTTATAAACTTCTGAAACTAAAAAAAACCTAAATTTTTTTCACTATTCGTCATTACTTGTCCCAAGTTTATGGGTATATTTTTGTTCCAATTATACTCAAAAATTAAAAACTGAATTCCCACTATAATAAACATTAATGCGTTTAATATAAAAAATGTGTTTGCGTTGCAGGCAATAAGTCCTTACTGGAATTGTCGCCAACTTCTTTGTGTAAGCGAAAATTGGTATGTTCAGATCATTTTGAGAACGATGATTTTATAAATTCTACTACAAAAAAACGTTTAAAGAAAGGAGCTGTCCCAAAGCCTTGTAACCAAAATCATTTGCAAAATGGAGAAAATTATGATGAAAATGTTATAGCTCAGTATTCCCCATCTAAAAATTGTTTTGCTGATATTTCCAGAAGCAATAGTCCACTTCATGTGTTAAAGCCTACAAAAACATATACGCGGTATAATTCCCAAACTTTGTCACCAAGACCAAGTACCTCATTTGAATGTAACTACACCGAAATTAATTCTTCTGTCGAAGTGTCCCCTAAATCCGAAAAATGGCTTATGGACATAACAAATTTACCGGATGACTCTCCAATGAAATGTAAACGTCGACTTAATTTTAACTCAACGGACCTTGAACAAAAAGTAGAAACACAAAAAAAAATTATAAAAAACTGCCGATCATCTATTTCTCATTTAAAAAATCAAATTGTAAAATTAAAGCAAAAAAATTATATTAAAAATGTCATCTCCTCCTTAGATTATAAATCTAAGTCATCCAAAATACTAGCTGAAATGCAAATTTTGCGTCAAAAATCTCGTGGTAAAAAGTGGAGTAAGGATGAAAGAGAATTTGCCCTTATGACTTTTTATAAGTCTCCCGCCGCTTACAAATTTTGGAGAAATAAACTAAAAATTGTTCTTCCCAGTGTTTCCACTATCCATAAATGGATTGGTAGTTCAAAGTTTAAGACTGGTTTCAGTTCTAAATTATTTAAACAAATCAAACAGAAAGTAAAAGTTATGGAAGAGAGAGAAAGATTCTGTACTATTATTTTTGATGAAATAAAAATTAAAAAATGTGTCGAATATTCTAAATTATTAGATCTCGTTGAAGGATTTGAGGACTTAGGTCCCACATTTGGGCGAAGCAATAGATTTGGAAGTCAAATAATGTTTTTTATGGCACGTGGCCTGTATAATAATTGGAAAATGCCACTAGGTTATTTTGTAGTTGAAACATCAATGAAACATTCTGTTTTGGCAGAAATTGTTAAAGAGGCTATTCAAATGACAAATGAGACCGGACTTAAAGTAAAAGCAATAATTTGTGACCAAGGTACGAATAATCAGTCAGCACTAAAACATTTAGGGGTGAAAACTGAATCACCATATTTTTATATTGATAATGTAAAAATTTGTGCGATATATGATGTATTACACATAATAAAAAATTTAAGGTCGCATTTTCTTGAACATGATTATATATTTAATGGAAGAAGAGTCTCATTTCAAGATGTCGTTAAAGTATATGAGATTGATAAAGAAAGCACTACTGGAAGAAGTTTATTGAAATTAACACCTGCTCATATCAATCCAACATCTTTCCAAAAAATGAGATGTAGTTTGGCTCTCCAAATATTCAGCAAATCAGTTGCTGCTGCAATAAGGACTGCTGTTGCTACAGGGCAACTAAATAGTGAAACATCATTAGACACTGCAGAATTTATTGAGAATATTAATGATTTATTTGACACATTAAATAGTAAAACTTTATATACAAAAAATCCTTATAATTGTGCTTTATCCAATGACCGTCCTATTATTGAACAAACTATGTTAAATGGATTGGAGAATTTCAAACACTTAGTCAAAATATCTTCTAAGGGTAACAAAAGACCTGCCTGCTTTGATGGTATGATTATGTCTATCCAATCAATTCTAATTATATACGCTGATCAAAAACAATTAGGTTATCATTACCTTTTAACAAACAGATTAAACCAGGATGTTATAGAAAATTGTTTTGCATTGTTTAGGCAAAGAGGAGGATACAACAGTAATCCTACGGTAAGAACATTTCGGTGTACTTTTCGAGCATGTGCTAAAATAAATTTAATAAAACCATCTGAAAAGTCAAATTGTGAGACCGATGAAGACATCAACTTACCATTAAACGACGAGGACTTAGACGAAACTTGTAAGAGTGAATCAATGCGAAATAATGAAGTGTCTGATAATTTAGACACATCCTCATCATCGTCTACTACTTCATCGAGCGATCATTTATCATCGAGTTTCAAAAGGATAAGTCAAAATATTACTTTGAAGGACTGCTCGAATACATATTTTGCTGGATATTTAATTAAGAAATGCGTTGATAAATTTAAATGCAAAGACTGTGAAAATGTATTGTCCGCATCGGGGAATTTGGAAGACAAGAAGCAACTTTTAATATTATTTAAAACGTATAAATCAACAAATTTGTCGGTAGGTCTAAGAAAGCCCAGTGATGATTTAATTGAATTTGTTGAAAAAGCATTAAACATTTTATATTATTTGCTCAATTTTAGTCCGCAAAAGCCAGATTTATGGAAAATATTTCTCAAAAAAGTGATAAGAAAACTCGACTTAAAATTATTATATAAACATGTAAATTGTAGGAATCATATTGAATATATAATAAAGATGTTATTTTTTTGTAAAGTGTTTAAGGAATGTAAATGGAAATCGCAATCAGAGAAATACAAAGGAAATGTGAAAAATCGTAAATTGCAAATATTAAAAAATTTATAGAACATTTTTAGTCCTGAGATTTCAGTTTAAGTTTGTTAGATATCTAACAATAATTGTTGGATTGAGTTTCATTTTTGAAAACATTACTTATTTTTATTTTAGTAAAGGTTTTGTAAGAATTAGTACTTAATCAAAATAATAAAAAATGTATTTTAAACATGTAAGGCTTTTTAATTATCTGAAGTCAAATGCTGCCCGGTAATGGCTTGGCCCGTCGTGGTTATAAACTTTATCAGCTCATAGGTGGATTTGGTTTTTGCATTTTACATATTGATTGATTGTTCGGGAAAAATGAGGAGGAGCTCGTATAGCTTAATAAATAGTGTGAATATCGGATACATTCGTGAAATAGTGTTTTTTTTACAAATACAAATAATTTAAGAACTCAATAATATAGAGTTTAGCAAATAACAGGAATGTTATCTCATGCCACCTGCGAATATTCGAAGGTGCCGAAGTAAAACGACAGAAACCGTTATAAGTAACACATTTTTAGACACAGAAATCTTTTAAAATTCGTATTTTTGTAATTTCACTGTATATGTAAATATTGTTATAACAAACTTACATAGTTCTGCATATAAGATTGTTTACTTTTGTTTGTAAGTATGTGAAAATAATTGTTAAGGAGGCCGTTTTTATACGCGAATTTCCAACGAATTTAAAAAGAATATCTCTTCACTATGTCGATTATACAAGTTTTCTCCAGGTTTTATAACAGTTTCCAGGCTGACAAGTCATTTAGAATAAGAAAAAAGGCATCATTTTCAACTGTTTTGTTTTATCATAAAATATTCTGAATTTTACAGGTCAACTGCACATTGAAAAAATTGTTTACATTATAAACATTATCACAACCCGCAGAATTCTTTTAAAAAACTAGTAATACTTGAATTGATATAAATTATAAAGTATTTTTCACGGTGTCTGGTACATTTCACGGTTTTTCATGTTCTCTAGCTCATTTCCCCCCAAAAAGTTAAAGAAAATAAATCAAATTCAGCATTATATTTTAGTACTACGCTAATAAGAACCTCCACTTACGGGGTGAATTTTATTTGCGCATCTGTAAATACGGTCCATTGTCCAAAATGTGGGGTTAGCAAAAATTATGTGTCTTACAATCGCTTTTTAAAAGTTATTATTTTATTTGAGGAGAATTAAACGTGGATAAACAACAACAAGAATTTTATTTTTGATATTACTTTTGTTCTACGCGTTTTATTTTTCGAGATTTCTGTACCTAAAAACACCACCAATTCATTTTACGGCGGGAAATACCTTAACATACATATGATCGCTCGGCTAAAATGCTAAAATAGGCCTCGAAAGGAAAGGACGAGCATAGCGACAGTCAGTGATTGACTCAAAATAGTTCCGACGATGTGTCGAGGCGGCCGCCCCTCGTCTAAAACCAGCCTCGTGTGTCTGTCCTAAAAGTAATATATTTTGTAGTTCACATAATAACGGAGATGAAGATGGCAGGGAGTTTCCTTACCACCCTGTACGTAGATAAGTAGTATTGCTACTTATTTACGTACATTTATTATGAACATGCAATTGTTGATAATGGTCAGTGAATTAAATATTATTTTATTTTTTAACCCACTGGCCGTTATCACTCTTGTCCCTGACAAACGAATTTTTAGAAACATATCAATCCAAAGATATGTAAAGAGATGAGATTTTATTTCCATATTAGCAAATTTAAAGGTCTAATTATTTATATTAGAAATTTAGGCATGTGTCTTCAATCCTCTATATCTTATGTTAACAAGTTACAAAATTATGTTCCATATTAAATATTCTGCAGAAACACTGTCAAGCGTCACTACTTTCGTGTGCATTTAGTTCATAAATACATACTGCAAATTGCTTTGAATTAGGTGAACAGTATTCTAAAAAAGTGTCGCATGAATTTTTAAAGAAATATTTGTCTAGCACTCCCATACCAATACGATTTTCTTCTTCTCTTATTAAATTTTTGTAATCGGTTTATTACAATAATTGTGTTATTTTTATTATACTTAAGAAATTTACTTTTTTAACCATTCTTGTATTATGGCAAATTAAATATCAGACGTTAACCTGCCCATACAACGCATACAATATTAATACAATTTACAATAGACACAACAGTAAAATCTACGAGAAACCACTAATATTATTATTACTATTCAATAAAATTATATTCACTCTAAATGTATCGAACGTACACCCGTGTAATACTTAAACTGGACCCCATTTATCAAACTGTAAATTTGGGTAGGCATACTTTGGACGCGGAGTGCGGAGTGAGCCGATTCATTCATGCTGTACACTTCCTATTTATGAATGGTTGAAATCGTTAGAATTCATTCGTCCGCCATCTAGAATGTATGCGGCGGCTTAAACTTTAGCTTATTCTACACAGATGGCGGGCCTGCGCTGGGTTGTAGATTTATACATTGACAGTAGATAACTAGGTATATATGAACTTTGCTATCAGGTAAATATTCTGGATCATCCATATGGATGCTTTTAATTTTCTGGGCCATGGTCATTGTTTATGTCTACAAAATTAACTTGTACATTGTTCATATTAATACTATTTTCCTCAACATTTTCTATATGAGATAAATTATCCATTGCTATATTTTCACACATATTATTATTATCCATCATTTCTATTACTTGATTTACATTAATATTATTTTCACTAATAACATCAGAATTTTCCACATCAAATATTTTTATCATTAGTAATTATGTCTTCACACATATTATTCTCATGCTCCTCCACATCAATTACTTCTCTTTGTACATTATCTACAGAATAACTCAAGGAAAAATATCTGCAGGTAACTATAGTTGTGAACTGCACTCTACATTGAAAACTTGTTCTGGAATAATTTTCATATTATCATTGGAATTATTGTTACTGCAATTTGTATTGCTATAGGATTTGTTTCTTTCCAGATTTTCTTTGTTACTGTTAGCAGTATTTAAAGAAGTACACATGTCTACTAATCTTTTTGCTCTTGAATTATGAAACAATGATAATAAAATGAAAAAAGATAATTATTATAAAACAAAAATAGTATGTGATATTAAATAAACCTACATTAAAATGCTTTGCTGGAAATAAAATATTATATAAGATAAATTTTTAATACATCACACTTTTGACACCAACTACTAAGCTATTTTAATGATATACTTTACATGGCAGATTTTGCAGGCACAATTTTTGTACAAATTACATAGCTGGTTTTAATTATAGCGCTTTTATCCTAATTACTATATTAACATACACATGGCTGGTTTTACAGACCTATTCTATATGTATGCCTTAATACCTAACTGTATGCATAAATATCATTTTGGGGGAAAATGTCACATAGCTGATATTGCAGGCGCAAAGACGATACATCATTTGCAAGATACATAAGAAATATCATTCCATCTATTTATTATTGTAAGTTATTTTGAATTCAAAGAAACACATTATTTGTTAAAGTAATAAAGTATTATTTCCTGAAATGTTCTTTTGCTCTTTAAAATAGATTACTTATATTTTCATTAATTTCGAGCATTCCCTATCTAAAAAATGAGTGAATGAATGTGTGGTATAAGAATTTGCCATTAATATTTGGTTAAGTATTTTAGTTACCTTGTATACTATATTCATCTATGATTTTTTTACAGAAACAAATTTTGGAGCAGAAGATAAAGCAAAAACGTCGTACAAGTGGTATGATTCATGCCTGTGACATGAAGATAAATTCTGAAACCAAGAATAATAGTGGAAGCAGACGAGAAATTTATGGTATAAAAGTCAATATAGTTTATTTGTTTATAAAGTACAAAACTTTTTTTTACTATATTGTAAAAATATTTAAATTATTTCAAACCAATTTTCCTTTGATTCTTATTAATGAAGTCATATGTATGTTCTTTGATACCAAATAGCTAGGTTTTTGAAGGAACAATTTCATTGACAATGTTGGATTCAGTAAATATCTAAAATAAAAATTGATCTAGGTAGATTTACTAACGAAAAAAGACATAGATGGCATAATGAAATTATTAAGTCTTTAAAATTCAAATTTGCGTATGAACATCGGCCTCAGTAAATAAGATCAGACCTATTTCTGTATTGTTTACCTGGGGAACTTCTAGGTGAGGAAGACAGTAAAAATAGATGTAAAGTTGTCTGATATTTGCCTTCGTTTTCGTTTATTAAAATAAAAAAAAACATTATTTATAGTAAATTAATTATGAGAAAAGATTTTAGAATAGTTCATTTTAAAATTAGTCTATAATCTGGGTCTATTACGATACGTTTGTTATAAATATCTATTAATAGTGAGTAGTGACATAATTTTAATTATTTGTGTCAATTTTAATAAAGGAAATACATACTCAAATGTAAAAGAAAGTTTATAAGTAGATAAGCTATGACGATTCTGCTCCACTTTGAACTAGGGGGTGTATACGATGAAGAAAGTCTTAATTTATTGACTCTCTAGTTTAAAAAAAGAAATGAGCTGCATCTGACACCAGATTATGGATCCTGTCTAAACATAGAAACCACCTGGCATTTAGATGCTTGATGTTTAGACAGAATCGGTGTCAGATTATTGATCATCTAAAAACAGAAACCACATGCAAGCCTGAATTTAGGCAGCATCCAATATGATTTTAACTATTTAAGAACGAGTATTTTTGAAACTATTTGTTTTCTTCTCTCAAATCAATCTATTACATCACATGAGTGTACTATTTGATTTTATTGTGCATGTGTGCTCGAACAGCTGCCGGTAACAATTTTGCTATTCATCATCAGATGTAGCTGTAGTAATTAGCTCACAGATATGTATGTTAGGATCCAAAATAAAGGTGCACATTTGTGTACTAAATTAGTGGGATAAACTGTATTATAATCAAATCTGTTAACAAAGTGAAATGAAAACGTATGGTAACAAAAATAAAGACAAAATAAAAATGTAGTAAAACAACATTTTTAGTATGAAATTCAGAAAAACTGTCGATTTTACCCTGGTTCCTTGTTCACATCCAGGATTTCATCATTTTTAAGCATAAGGAAGATCCAATACTCATGGTAAATGTGCTGCATTTTGCCTTGCAACTTCACGAAATGACAGCAGAATAGTTCCTGATCTGCTTGGAGTTTTACTCGAACCGGGGGACGGGGGATCTTTGTTATCATGACCATCATATTCCTCTGGTCCTACTCCACCAATTAAACATTCTGCTGCTCCCATTTTAAAGGTAATAAGATCTAAAATATTGTTTTTTCGAACTTCGAAATCAAGACAATCATCCCTGTATTGTAACCAAAAGTTAACAGCTGCACAATCCATAAAATGTTCAAAAATCCGAACTAGCCACTTTGTTTTATGGTAACTTCTATATATTGTTCTCATTCCATTTACTAAATCAACTGCTCCCATGTTCCAAGTAAGTGCACACAACTTCTGGTTGGGGTACATCAATGCACCTCTATTCTTCTTTTTGAGTATCCCTTACATTCGCGAAAAGGTTCTACAATATGTCGTGTAGAGACGATCATTATTGCCTTCTCGTACTTTTGATTTAATAACTTTCTCTTCCACACTTCTTTATTTCATAGTCCGTTGGGAAGCCGACATTTAGAAATATGTTGGACATAATAGTTCCTGTCTCTGAGACTCCTCTCTCTTTTAATGCATTAAGTAAAGTCACACTACTAAGATAGCAATCAAAATACAAGTTAGTACCACCAGGTCACATTTTTCGTAATCGCATTACTGCTCTTCCACCAGCCTCTAGTTGGGTGTTATCTGTGTCTTGCGGAATATGGCGAATCAGCTGGAGCACATGCTTCTTACAGTTGAGTTAAACAAGTTGAAAAAGAATGAATTAATTGACATTATATTAAATTTTAAATTACCTGTAGGTAATAGTGATATATTACCTAGTTATATTAAAAAACTTGGTGTGAAATGTGCTTCTTATGACGAAAATCAAATTTTGGTTGACACCAGAGGAATTATAACATGCAGTGAATGTGAAAAATTGATGAACAATAACCAATTGCTAAAAAGTGAGTTAGACTCTAAGTAAATTATCATTCCATTTGGAAAAAATAATTCAAGAACAAGAGGACTTAATAACCCTGTTAAAACAAACATATACGAGAATAATAATTGGAAAAAAAGTAGTGTCGTTCTCAGAAGTAACAAAAACAAATTCCTTGCCTGACAAAATAATTCTCCCTGAAAAACAAGAGATAGAAGAAAAATTCCAAATATGCGTCATAGGAATAATTTAAATAAACAACACGGAAATACGAGTAGATATAAACCTATAATTGGATCTAATGAATATGATTTCGTTAAAACTGTCACAAAGAAAAGATATTTACATGTGTATCGTATAGCACCAGAGACAACTTCAAATCATATGCTAAAGAAAACTGCTTTAATCATTAATTTTGAGTGTGAACTTTGGAACAGGAATGAGCTTTTAAAATATCTTTTCCTATCAAGAACGTAACAGATGTCTACAATCCCTTGATATGGCCCAAAGGTGCAGCAATTAGGAGATTTAAATTTAAAAGAAAGACTTAGTAACATAAATATGTGTAACTCTGTAAAAACAGTGAGTATTTTGCACATAATATACAATCTCTTTCTAATAAAAATGAGGAACTTTCTCATTTTCTTGAATTAAATGATTTCTTTATAGTGTGTTTAACAGAACATTGGTTAGATTAAATGGCCGCACAGCTATTTATTCTAAGCCTAATATAAATTATAAAGAAATAGATGTCAGTGATATTTTGTGAAGAGATACATAGTTAGTTTTGTGCAATAGAACTGTATAACTAAGATTCTTATTGTTTGCGTATAGAGATCCAGTTGAGGTAACATAAACTTTTTTTTTACAAAACTTTGATGACTTATTGTCGAAACATTTTAAAAAATATGATAAAGTTATTATACTGGGAGATTTTAATATAAATTTTTTAACTAATGAGTCAATGGGCGCTGGCAGGGGGCAGGCAGTTGACTCCCCCCCCCCCCTTGGAAGTTAGTATGCCAGTTAAAAATAACGGTTGAGAGCTAAGAATTTTAATTTTTTTTTACAGTTATTTCTTGTTATTTTTGTTTATGTTTGTTTCTGTTTTTTTTTTAGAATTCAGGATTAGTTGTATGTGATTTTGTATGATTTGGTCACGTTAGCATGTGTAATATTCCATTTTATTTTATTTAGGAATGTAAGTCATCTGCTATAGCACCAACTATTTTACCAAAGTTTCTTGTTTTAAGTTATTTTTATTTTTCGTTAAAATTTAGAAAAAAAGTACCTATGCGTTATTTTTGTTGCCCCCCTGAATTTTTCCGAAATTAGCGCGCAATATTTCTGCCATGTTCTTACCAGAAGTAAGTAATGGACTTAATATTTTCTTGCTTTCTTTTAGATTTCAATTAAAGGGCAAATTGTGTTCCAATCCATACTTTTTTTAAATATTAAGCATTCGCCCATATTTAAATAAACTTTCGGGAAGTACATTACAAGAGGAGGTTGCAATAAGATGGCACTCATATTTAAGGCGTATTCTGTAATTTAACTGGTTTTACCGCAACCATGGTTCTGGTGCCTTATAATTGAAATATGTGATGAATTACGGAACACAAATTGTGTTACAACAATTCCTAAAAATAAGATATTTAGATTAGGTATTAAGGCAATATTTTAATTTGTAACTTCATTACATTCATTTTCTAAGCTCTCAATATCTTTATTTTCATTAAGAGTGATACATACCCAAATACTTTTCCTGTGTTTTCATCAACTACATGTTCAAATAGCGACTCTATACTTTCTCCCAATATTTACAGTAGTCACATTTGTAATTCTGAAAAAGTTATTTGAGTTAATCTAAGATCTTATCAAAAGTAGCATATATAAACATAATATACTATGCTAAAACATAATATACAATAAAACAAACATCAATAATATTACAATATCACAGCATATTTTTTACATATTACATTTTCACTTAAATTTTAACAAACATTTTGGCTTATTGCTTACATTTTCTTAATTTTGTCCATACGTTGTATTGACCCGTGTAACATAAAAATTGTCTGTAGATCTTTTATTATGATTATGAATGTCCTGCACAAATACACAATTCTCTAGCAGTGGAGACAATATAGGAGTCATAACATTAACAAATACAGTTTGATTCGCACTTAAAAGTTTAGTTACTTCTAAAATGTGTTTAGTACTGGTATATCTTACATTTTAAAATGATTCGAATATTACTTATTTCGGTTTTTTTTTTATTGAAAAAGAATGGATCCACAAAAATTAAGGTGAGGCAAAATAATAGTTTTATAAACAAACAATCTAGTAGGTATACTTAGGTTATTTCCTACTCTTCTTAACAAATTAACTTTTCTAGCAATTTTGATGTTTGTAATAGATACAGCATGATTAGAAAATGTTGAGTTTTCACCAATTAATGCAACTAGATATTTACTTTCCTTAACCTGTTCAATTCGTTCTCCGTTCAAGTAGATAACTACATGACTATTAGCATCAATTAGACAATTCTTCCTCTTAATTATCATAAATTTTGTTTTCTTAACATTAACATGTTGACTATTACAACTTAACCAATTGTCAACCATCTGTAACTCATCATTTATTATTTCGATCACATGTTGTGTCTCCGTTACAGTACAGCAATGTGTCATCCATAGAAAGTTGTATATTGCACTTCTGAACTCTGGAATTGTGAGAGTGTAACCTTAAAAAGCCACAGCATTTAGACCCTTGTGCTTCCTCCCATTAAGAGATCAATCCACCTAAACTGTTAACCAACCTAATAAAGAGAAAAAGGTGGTGACGTTGCTCAGGGTTATCCCTCTAATGTAGGGTATAGAAGGTCATCGCTCTCCCTACACGAATTCTCTTGTTGATGAGACTGCAGTGCACTTGCAGAGTGCAGGAAGCACGGTCTTGTCTTCCTGTTTGCAGCCCCTACAAAGAGGTGTTTCACATTTCCTCATTACAGGTGCTTCCTTAGCCAACAGTGTCCAGTTTGAATACCTGTCACTAGAAGAAGATTCTTCCTGGGCATAGCTTTTTTGGCTGTATCCTTGCTGGAAGTCTTTGTGGGTGTTCCTGATAATTTCCATGAAAGCTGACAGCGGAACCATACTGGAGGGACCAGGTCTAAAGATACTGGAACCCGATGCACTCCTGGCCAGCTTATCAGCTGTTTTATTGCCATAGCACCGCTCGTGTCCTCTTATCCAGCATACAGATATGCTGTTGTTCATTGAAGCCACTTCCAGTGCTTGATGGTACTCACATGCTGGTCTACTTGTTATCCTATGATTACATAAGATCAGTAGTAATTGTCTACTATCTGTGTAGATTCTGATGGTTTTGCCTGTTATATGCCTACGGAAAATTTCCTTGGCGGCTATGCTAGTTTCGTTTGTACTACGGTAGCGTGCATATCCTGTAACGTTCATTTTTACATGGAACATTCCCCTGTATAATAATCTGCAGTGTAAAATATTATTTATGATAATTACTGTAAATTATAGATATTGTTTTGAGAATTATATTTAAAGATATTTATTTTATGTTACAGATCACATTAGGCAGCAGGCATTTTGTCTCTATCAGCGATTATATCAGTTTAGAAATATAGTTTAAGAATAAATAATTAATATCAGATCTTATTGGTTCATTCAGGTAGTTGGTCATAATTTATTTTACACACGTGTCAAGTTAATTATCTATTTGTTTATTTACAATCAGTTCAGTACGGATCACATAAATATTTAAATTTCTAAGGTTGGTAATAACGATTTCATTTAAGTTGGCACAATAAGTACACCTATTTAAAACATATAAAGATATATACTGCGTGAGTGCGACGACCGACAAGTGTAACAAAGGGGGCTGCCATTTTGATGTACTCATTGCCAACTGTTTAGTGAAAACAGTACAAATCCCAAATATTTTGTGGGCGGTAAATATAATGTCCATTTCTAAATCTTTTGTAAGAAATTAAATTATAACTAGTCTGTTATAAAAATGTAATAGATAAGGATTAAAACACTAAAACCAGATGAACAAATTAGGACTACAGAATCATGAAACCAAACCTGAAAACAGTTTTATTTTGATTACATCAATTTTTATTTATAAAAAGGAAGTAGAAGTATTTATTTTATACTGTTAATAATAATTAATGCTTTACGAAAATTTATTGGTAAGGTAAGAGTTTAGTTTACACATAAAACATAACAGTCATAATAAGTAAATTATAATATACAGGGTGTCATAGAGAAGTTGAAAGGTTTACATCCAAATAAGCTATATGAGGAATATGAAATTCAAAATTTTTATAATTTAAATTTATAAGGCTAGTGATTAGTATGGAAAAGAGTCTTTAATTATCATTTCTACTTTATACAGTTACCATTAGATATATAGGAATAAGAAGGGTTCTTCTAATTGTTGATATTGTCTGAAACTATTTGTAGGCCGTCAGACATGTCAAGCATTACGTTCGGCATCGCCAGATCTGTGCCAGAAAAATAGGTAATTTGTTACTTATACTATTTTAATTGAATGATAAAGGTAATAAATGCTTAATTTGTTAGATCTGAGGGTGTTGATCACAATGCTTTTCTGGATTTAGACGGCCTCGTAACTTTGTACGGCTTAAAATTTGTCGTCAAAAAGTGAAACCTTACTTTGACATATCTGATAGCCAAACTAATAAAATCAATGATAGTTACATAGTTACTTATTGCAAACCTTACTAAATTACATACACTAATTCAAACCTTTACAACATATTTTCACTTTTAACACTATATCTCTAAACACTATTTTGCATACAATATATTTAGACGTTTACTATCTTCAGCTTCTCTATGATTCTCTCTGATTATGGAACACTGTGTATATGATATCATAATTGCATAATTTTATAACAGTTTATGGTAATCTTCAGTAAATATAAAAAGCTGATCTAGGTGTCTTTTGTATAAATTGTCAAGTGATGCAAATAATTTTCTTAATACAGCAATAATATCTGTGATCAAAGCCATGAGATGGAAGATGTACTTTTCTTGACGTTAAATGCTTTACCACATCTTTTAATGACAACTCTAATATTTTTATACACTGTGTGGCCCTATACATTTTCTTCCTTCGATATATTTGTTTCTTAATTTTTTACTTTCTTTTGGCAGATCGAGGACTTACTCTAAAATACCAAATGTGGATTAATAAGTATGCTCACATTTTTATATCTAAAACATGCAGGATACTTACAAATATTTGTGCTCAGCTTTTTCTTCGACTAGGTATACTCGAGCCTTTTCTTGATGAAACCCAACCTGTTTCACTCCCATTGAAATTGAATTGCCATCCTTTGTATTTGTTTTTTTTTTTTGGAATGAGATAACATCGAAGACGAAGGTGTCAAAAATATATCGTATGAACGGGATGATGAACTCATAGGTTGTACTGTTTTTACTATAAAATATATTTTTTAAAATAAACAAACAAAAACAAAACACGCATTTAAAACATACCTATAAAAAGTCCATAGATATATTAGTAAATCTGCTTGTGTCTATGAAAAAGTCACTTCGGAATCCTAAAAACATTTGTGGAGGCATCAGACTTCTAACATTTTTACAACTTCTAATAAAGCACATGTTCTTCATGCGCAGAATAATAAAATATTGTATTAAATTAACATTTTTGTAAACCAAATAATTTCCAAACCTAATCTCACAAACCAACAAATGTAAGCATAAACATGGGAAGAAGAAGAGAGTTTATCAAAATGGTGGTCATTTTCCATCCCCTTTTATTGCTTGCTCCGTACCGATGCGCAGTCGTCAAAGAGTAGTATATATCTTTATGTATATGGTTTAAAATAACGGATACGCTAAGCCCTTTGCTCTGCGAGCTGGTACGCGGGTCAGCGTGATTTTCTAACCTCTATAGTGCGACTCGAGAACTCCAAAACGACGAGGTAAAAATAAACATGTAATCACATTTTATATGGGTCATCCATCTAAAACAATATATTTCTTGATTATTTAATTAATAAAATAATAATTACTTTCAGATTTCAAGCATATTTTTGAGAATTTTTAATTAAAATAAAGAATTTCATGCGTTATAGGTTACAGGGTGGAAAAAAATCATTCATGTATTAAATTTCATTAATAGGGTCATTTTAAAAGTTCTTTATGTTCATAGTTAATTGCCAATTTAAGGAAATCGAGTTAATACCAATATTTTTGTCGAATATTAATTAAAAAGTTCAAATGGGGAAGTTTATCCAACAAGTGTCAGATAAATTGTAAGTAGGGTATAATTTCAGATTTTGGAGTTTTAATGCTGGGCATATATTAGTCAAACCGGTTTACATTGGACTTTGGGTCTAAGTTGAAAAACAACTTTGAGAAACCAATAAGGTGGCTGATAGTGGAGGTCAAGGTTTCTTCCGAGGGCTACGGAAGCAATTCATGGTGGACGAGGCAGAACTAACATTCAAGGATAGAGACAAGGTGGCTTCTGTTTGGTGAGATCGACACAGTTGAGACACTCAAATTTTCATTAAGATTATTTAATTTATTCGACAGACAGATTTTCTTTAGATAAGAATTTATTTGTTTTGCGGCTTTGAGCCATATTGAAAATCTGCAACCGTCATTACGTTTTGATCATTACGAAATTATTGTTTTTTTGAGGCTAAGAGCCATATGTAAAACCACTATTAACTATTTAATTTTACTATTTAAACAGTGTAAAGGACAAAATAGCTATTTTTTCTGAAAATATTAGATGCTTGTTAGAATTAATATTTAAAATTTGTTAAGTTGATTATTAATGTCTGAGTGGTAGTTATTTTTTTGGCCAACCATAATTTGACAACTGAGACATTATTTTAACGGTTGGTGGCGCTCAACAATTAACATCTAAATAAAATTTATAAAAATTATTCACACATTTATTCCGAACCACGACCTAGCTCCCACTATATAACATCTGAGACCGGGCCAGTGAAATCTCAAAAAGAGGTGACAATCTACTGCCCACTGATATCGGATGTGCAGCGATCTCGAGTAGACACATCTTGCGCCGTCCTTTCTTTTTGATGCGTCTGTGAATATGTTGATTACATCCTCGTGGGCGGTCTCCTCATTCCTGATAATTACTGTATAAGGTCTGTCAAATGCAAAATTGGGAGAAATACTGTCAGCGTATGCCTGCAGAAGGGACATCCTTCTGACGACCCCACTCCACAGGCGACTTCTAAAACCTCTCCAGATCCTACATCTAGTATAATACCAGTATACTTGAGGTGAAGCATTGTTGTCACAGCCACTTTTTTTAGATAAATATCGCAAGGTGGCAAACAGCATTATCTCCATTGCTAAGGTCGGTGTAGTTCACATAGCTCCAGTTATGCTCAAGCAGGCAATATTTTATACCTGACTGAGCTTTTGTTTACCTGTTGTCTCTTGGACTTTCGATCATCAAACAACAGCCACATAGGCTAACATGGGACTCACAATGGCAGTGTATATCCACATGACTATTTTTGGTTTAATTACCCAGGTTTTACAACACTCCTGCTGGACATTGCTCATAGGATGAAGCACCTCATGCGTTCGAAGTCCTGTGTGTTTGAGATGCTATGTCACCGAAAGCCTATGCACGTGAATACCTGCCCGTTCGAATAGAGATGGGCACGATTGCAGTTGACTGGCAGAGAGAGAAGACCAGATGCAATTCCCTGGACGATTCATTCTCCCGGTAGGAATATAACGCTACGGTTTTCACAGTGATGTTTCACTTACTAGAGAATTTTTGAAACAATATTAATTAATTATAATGCAGCCTTTTGTTAAGATGTTTCCACACGTTTAATTACTATTATGTGATTTTATTTCATGTGGTAAATACCATCTAAGTATTTACTTCGTATGTAGTACTTCGCTGTACGTACTGTATTTTTTCCTGTTTTACTGTTTCAACTGTAAAATACATGTATAGATATAATGCGATTGAATAATTGGTATACCCGTTTATACAGAAGCTATTTCAACATTGTAGGGACAAGATTGCAATATTGCTATTAGATATTATAATCAATGTAGGTATTCAAGATGGCTGAAAGTAAAGTGTGTATGAAAGAGCTTTACAATTATTGCAAAAAGAAAATATCAAAAAAGTTGTAAAATGTGCAAAGTGTGAAAAAACATATCACAACAGTTGTGCTTCACGAGTGAGTTGTTGTGAAGTTGATTTTGTAGAGCAGAGAATAGATGAAGTTAACGAAATGGAGGAGAATAATAATGAACTGTCAGTAACCATGTCTAATGAAGAACTGTTGGCAGAAAATCAAGAGTTGAGGCTAATCAATAAAAGATTAAGTGAAGAAGTTATGCAATTGAAACAGGCACTAAAAGAAGTTCGGGGAGGAAATGATGGAGTTAAAGAAATTAAGAGGAATGATAATATGATAAATGATCAAATCATAAGTTTGATATCTGAAGAAGTAGAGAGAAAATGGAATGAATATGCGAAGGATCTGAATGCAATGAAATGCAAGTTAAATAAATTTGAAAGCATCATTGGACAGGATTTACCAGTTCAAACAAATCAGGAACAAAAAAGGTCATATGCTGATAAAGTATGTGGTACACAAAAAAACCAACAAATAAAGGAAGCAAAAAAAACCCAAACACCATTCTCTAAATAGAGAATTGACACAAGAACTGGAAAATAGACAAAAACAAATCATGAGCGATATAATAAATTTAGAAGTCCGATTAAAAATCAACTAGTGATTCCTAATAAACAAGAAATTAGAGAGAAACATAATAAAAACTTGGATGTGCTTCAGAATAATAATGATATAAATATCGTGGATTCAAAGGATCTGGAGTTTGGAAATAGACAGGGAGAAGAAAATGAAGAATGGAAAAATTATAGGAACAAGAAAAATTTTCGTTCAAGAGACAGGAAGCCGCTTTTTTATGGTACATCTACTGACGGAATGGTCAGGGGGATTTCTTGGACAGTATGGTTTTTTGTCTCAAGATTGAATCCAGAAATGAGGGAGGAGGAACTAGAATCCATAATATCAAAAAAATGTCAGAATGCAGATATTGTCGTGGAGAAACAAGCACTTTATCATGATCCGCAAAGTGCTTTTAAAGTGGGAATACCGGTAGAATTCGAGGAGCAAGCTAATAATGCCAGTTTTTGGCCAATTAACTCTAGAATCGATAAATTTAATTTTTTTCTGGCAAGAAGGAAAGTACAGACAATAAAATAGAAAAAGAGAAAGTATCACTAATTCATCAAAATATTCAATCTATAGGAAGTAGTGTAGAAAAGATGAATATAATGTTAAAGGATCATCCTGAATGCAAGTTTCTTGCAATCGCAATCTGGTGTGTTTGAATGTGCAGCGATTGAATGCACAATAAGTAAGACACAAATAATAGTGATTAGTGTATATAGACCTTCAGGTGGTAACATAACAGAATTTTATGATAAATTTGAACAATTATTGTTAACAGTTTATGATGTAAACAAAATAATATTTATTGCTGGAGACTTTAATATCGAGTTAAAAGATAATGTAAAAAATATTGCAGAGATTGACTTTTTATTAAGCTCTTTTTCACTGAAACGAACTGTAAAGGATTACACTAGAGTAACTTGTGATTCAAAAAGTTGTACTGATCATATTTTCACAAATTATGAAACAGACTGTGAGATATGTATCTTACAGCCTTACACTTCAGATCATACTGCACAAAAACTCATCTTTTTTGTAGATAAAGTAAATAAACAAACATATCAATATAGAAGGTTATTTAATGAAAGAAATAAAGTAAATTTTTTGAAAAGATTAGACGAACAAAATTGGGATCTTGTGTATGAAAAGGAGATTAATGAAGTTAATAAGCAATGGAACTCTTTTATTAATAATTTTTTAAATATTTTTTATGAAAATTTCCCATATCAGTGGGTACAAGAAAATAAGAAAAATGTGAGTTTTAAGACGAATGATCAAATAAAAGAGTGTAAGGACAGGCTTGATAAGTTATTAATAGTATCTAATAATGATACAAACTATAAAACTATTTATAAAGAAACAAAAAAAGAATATGAGAGGTTGTTGGTTCAAGCAAAAAAAACTGTTACGAACGTAAAATAAGAAATTCAGATAATAAAATAAAAACCATGTGGAGTATACATAATGAAATAATTGGTAAATGTAAAAGTGATTGTAATTCTGATTTTGAGGATGATGCATGGGATGCAGCTAATAACTATAATGAATTTCTTATAAATGTAATACCTCAACTTGTAAACAATATTGATAATGTACCGTTTACTTGAGTATACAAAAAAATTGCAAGTCAATGTTTGTTAAACCTGTATCATCTGAAGAGATTGTGAAGTTGGCTAGTCAATTAAAAAATAAGCATACCAGTGGTGATGATAACATGCCCACGAGCATTGTCAAATTATGTATTAAATGTATAGTTGAACCGCTATCTTATATAATGAATAATTCTTTTAAATTGGGTATATTTCCGGAACAATTAAAACTTTCATTAATTAAACTATTATATAAGAAAGGAGATCCTAAAATTTGAAAATTATAGACCTATTAGTATTCTACCATCCTTTTCTAAAATATTTGAAATGGCAATGTGTGATCGCCTTGTACAGTTTATGAAGGGTTGTAATTTATTGAATAATAGCCAACATGGCTACATAAAAGGGAGGTCGATTGAAACAGCTATATATCAATTTACAGAAAAAATTGTGGAATCATTTGAAAATAACGAGTTACCGTTGGGAATTTTTCTTGATCTGTCAAAAGCATATGATTGCCTAAATTATTCATATCTTGTTGAAAAGTTGGAAAAATATGGAATTCGTAGGATTGCATTGAATTGGTTTATCTCATATTTATCAAATCGAAAACAAAGAGTTCAAATGACTGATAATGGAAAAATAGTAAAATCTTCTATAAAAAATAAAAACATTGGTATTCCACAGGGCAGTATTACGAGGCCAATTCTGTTCATAATTTACCTTAATGACTTAAGTAGTATAATTTAAAAAAAGTGTCACATTACAAATTACGCTGTGATACAAATTATTACAGGTAAAAATTATCCGGAGGTAATTGATTTAAGTAACACCTTAATGTTTAATGCAAAGCAATGGTTCTCAAAAAACGGTTTGTTATTAAATATTGAGAAAACTAATATTATCTTATTTAGAACTCGACAAAGTAAAACAGAAACTCTAGATAACTTGCATATTCTAGAAGATCACTTGCAATACCAAACACATACAAAATTTTTGGGTGTATATATTAATGAATATTTGGATTGGTCACCACATATCGATAATTTATGTAGCAAATTGAATAAAGTATGTTATAGTTTCAGAGTCATTGCTAAATATTTGAATGAAAGCTCATTACGTATGATATATTTTTCCAATTTTGAAGCAAGTATGAGGTCAGGAATAATTTTTTGGGGGAGTAGCAATATCCAAAAAATATTTGTGTTACAAAAAAGAATTTTACGAATAATATTCAAATTAGATTATAATCAGACGTGTAGAGGTTTGTTTAAACAAAAAAGATTATTGACAGTTTTTGGTGTATTTATTTATGAATGTATAGTATATGTAGTAAAAAACAGAAAAATTTATGATACATAATGTCTGTCACGGATATGAAACGCGCGGTACAAATATTAATTATCCAATCCATAGATTAACTAAAACTGAGAAGAGTCCGCAATACATATGTATTAAATTGTATAATAAACTTTCGGAAAGAACAAGAGATATTAAAGGATTTAAAAAATTTAAGAGGGTTATTAAAAAAATGTTAATAGAATTAGAACCATATAGTTTAGATGATTTTTTGTTAAAATAGATTTTTTTTTTTTAGGCATTTAGTGTACTATATTGACAATATTTCATTTTTGGTGATTTATATATTTATTAAAAAAACACATCAATAAATATGACAATTTTTATTAACGGGGGTGTGCAAAATGATGCTGGTGCTAATAATTATCTCTGATAATAATGATTATCGCCGTTAGGTGTCTAATTAGACACAAAAATTATCTCTTGACAAGGTCATAGGTATTTTATGGTGGACATATTTTTTATTTAGGTAAGGTTTACTCTATTAATTTATAATTATTATTAAGCCCACTGAACATGAACATTCTAACGATTCATAATATTGGAGACAAAGGCAAGTGAGATTTATAACATTATGTAATTAACTTTAGTCATAAGGTGGTGAATATCAAAGAACACAGTAGATATAATAGTTTTTGTTCTATTCACGTTTTAAGATAGGTTAGGTTTATTGCTAATGTTTCTGATTTGCCGAGTAAATTATAAAATGAAACAAAAGAGAAGTACTTCGTGAAGAAGTAATAAATTATACGTAAATACGCAGTTGTATATGTTTTTGTTTCATATGCGAGCTGATAAACTTATGTAGAATTGATTCAAAATCTTATGAGCTTTGATCTTCCAATGTGTAGAAACAATTCCGTCCGTCGCTTAAATTATTCTATGTCCTAAAAATATGACGCCTATTACCTATTCACAGTTTATCTCGAGCTTTCGCAGAGTAAAAATCTTTTTTTCTAAATTCAGGCCTGGATAAACAAATGTTTAATTCAATTTTAATTTTGTAATAGGTCTAAAAAAATTTTTTCAACACAGAGGATATAGTGCTGATTACTTGGGCTGTCAATCTTTATATATTTTGTTATATTTTTATTTTGTAAATACAAATTACATAGGTATCATAATAAAATGCCCTAATCTTTATAATTTTAATTTTAATATTTTATAATAATACTAAGCAAAAAACCGTGCCCGAACGAGCATTTCTGGTTGTAATGAGACTGTTTTAAGGATTTCTGTTACGGGAATGATTCTCCGAACGGGACGAGTAAAGGCCGGAGGCGTGGATATAAGACCTCAAGTTTGCTAACAGCGAACATGAGCATATCAGAAGGAAGAGAAGGGAGTCGGGACCTATCGAAAAGACGCTCTTTGTCTGGAGCAGTATCTCTAACGCGAAGTGGTCGACCCCGGCGGGGCGCCAGAGTTGGGGCAGTAGAGGATCCTCGATGAAAAAGTTTTGTGCCGCGAAATGATGGCAACCTCACCGTCACTAAACTGCCCTTAGTCTAATTAGCACGACACTGAAAAAAAAAACAGATTTTTCATTTTTGCCCACTCCCACCCTCGCTGAAGGATTTACAATAAGTACTAACATCTTCAGCACACATCCGAATTTGTCCAGCGCCCTATTTTCATAAAACCATTCCTAAAAGGGTCGTTTTTGGGTTTTTAGGGTGCACCGCTCATTTTTGACATGCCAGACCATGTGCATCGTGTTTTAGGAGAAATATTATACTTAGAGAGTATCAACCAACATATTGCTGTCCCCCCTCAATTTTGGCTGGACTAAAAATGGAAATTTAAATCGAGAATATTTTACCTTTTTCTAATTAAACACTCTGTACGTAGGTATGTTATTTGGGTTATTGAATGTAGGTATAACAGATCCCTTCTTTATCGGAAGACCATATATAAACCAGCCGTTTACAGGGAAAATTAATCATAACGTATTGAAGTGAGAGTGTGATGTATACTATTAACTTTACCATAAAACAATATAAGAGTACAGTAATAAAAAATCCTGCATGGTTATACATAGAGAGGTAGAGTTGTTTCAAAATCTCATGAGCCGCGAAAGGCATGGCGTATCCGCATAATCCTACTTATAAGCACATTGTGAAAACATTGACTCAGAACTGGACCATGTGCCTCATTACAACAGAAATGCTCGCTCGGGCACGGTTTTATTATATTAAAATAATACAGATTAGAACATTTTATTATGGTATGTAATTTATATTTACAGAATAAAAATATAAAAAAAATTAAAAAGATTGACAACCCGAGTCATCATCTGAGGTATTGAAGAAATCGTTTTCATCACTCTGCACCACTTTCTTATTGTTATTAGACCTATTACAAAATTAAAATCGAATGAAATATTTGTTTATCCAGTTTATCCTTTTTTATTAGTTATAAGATCTTAAAACAAACTGCCCCGCTGATGATTGTTGTACATTGTCACGATAGAGCACTGCTTGACTAATTTAAGTACATACCTCGTTGTAATTAAACGTACAACTTGTGTCACATTTAAAAAAAAAAATTAAAACAGTGAACTTACTAACACCTAGACTATAGATTTTAATGTCGATAAGAGACGACGACATAGAAGATATAGTTAATCAAATTGCTAATATTTCCACAAGTGATAGAAGCAATATTTTAACCCAAAACAATATGGCTCAACCAACGATCAGAGATTACATGGATACAATTCCATCATTTAATAGAGACCCTGTACTTATTTCAAATTTCATTTTGGCTTGTGAAAATATATTAGAAATTCTTTGAATACCGAATGATGTAAACTTCAACTCATTTGTGAAGAAAAGAGTGGCCCAATTAATTGCTGTACAAAATTTATAAACATGGCGCGTACTCAAAGAAGCAATTTTATTTACCTTCGGCGATCAACGAGATGAAGACGCTCTAATGAGAGACCTGATTATGTTAAAACAAGGAAATAATGAGTCAGCCCTACGATTCAGAGAAAAGTGTCAAGACACTCTCAGTCTCTTATTGTCAAAAGTAAATTCAACTGCAGGTAACGAAAACCTAAAGACGGAAAAAATAAATATGTATCAAAGTCTAGCCGTAAAAACTTTTATGAAAGGACTAAAAAAAACGTATAATTTTATTGTACGCTGGCGAAACCCACAAACTCTAGAAGAGGCAATAAATATCATCTCTGATGAAAATAATTTAAATTATATAAGAAAAATGACAACCACCTAACCATCTACCAGCCATGAATAGAAATCCACAAATGAACCATTTACAGATGCCTAGAAGATTTCCTTTACCTATTATAATGCAAGAACTACTACAACCTCAATTAGATAACCAATAAATCAGTTTAATCGTCCATATCAATGGCTCAGCAGACCAAGCTGTTGGCAAGAACAGGCAATCCAACGTTATAACCCAAATCCAACATCTTTCAGGTCACTAATCGCCCAAAATACCCAACAAAATAATTCAACGAATTTTAGTCAAAGAAGACCACAGAACTATCCTGTTCCTGGTAATACAAATATATAAAGATCTAATCTCCTCAGAACGAATTATCAACGACCCCAATATGTTCTCGAAGAATTTTACTACTCAGATGTGACCAAGAATATGAAGAATACCCTGTAGATCAATACGAAGTTAATCCCTATTACATGCTACAATATCAAGATTTTTACCAACCCAATAATGGAAATTTCGAAGAATCCTTAGGAAGAGAAACATAGCAGGCGGAACAATAAATATCTACAAATGAATCCGAAAATCAGTATTTTCAGGAGGACCCTCCACGGAAAACCCCGAAATAATAAAAATTTATTCTTTGATAGAAATACAGCTACCATATATTTACGTTAATGAGTTGAAAGCAAATTTTCTCATAGATACTGGATCTACTAAAAGTTTGGCAGAAAAATATTTTAAAAATAAAATTTCAGTTGATCATTTCTCAATGCAAACAGCCTATGGTGTATCTACAGATGATCAAAGTGTGAAAATTAAATTACCTAAAACATTTAATACATTCAAGGAACATAAATTTTATCTATTTGATTTTAACCCAAAGTTTGGAGATCTAATAGGTATAGACGTGCTTAAAGATCTGAAAGCACAAATTGAAATAAATAAAAATAAATTAATCACTGGAAAGACAACTATTGCTCTAAATATGCCTAATCAAGAATGTAAAGTGATCACATTGCCACCTAAAACAGAAATTATAATTAAATTAATTAAATTAAGGCATTATTTCTTACCACAATTTTAAAAATGGTTTAGAAACACCCACTGCTCTTGTTAAAATTGAAAACAATTTCATAATAACAACTATAACATGGAAACGTAATTTAACAAAATTCAGAAGATACAGACGAAACAATACACTCTGAGCTGGACGGCCAAAAATCAATATCTATCATTGATGATGCCATAGAAACAAAATCGATGCAAATCTGGCTTACTGAAATACCAAACATAACAGAACCTTCAACAAAAATATATATGATAGGAAGACAAATTATTAGCAAATATGCCAAGAAATATAAACAAAATGCAGGCTTGGATGAAGGAATATTTGGCACCGAAAGAAAAATACTATATAATCTGTTCAGATGAAATGTACCATATGTAATATGCGAAGGATTGGATGGATTATTTGATGTCAATGGCCCCAAATTAATTAGATGTTTAGGACATAAAGCCTATATTATAAACAATGACAAAATTAAAATAATTAAAGATACGCATGAAAAATATAATCATAGAGGAATTTTACCAACAACCACTTTACTTAAACGCACATTGAGCAAAATTGAGGACCATACAACAATATCTCAAAATCCTAAGTCAAATGGAGTGATAGAAAGGTTTCATTCTACACTCACAGAACATTACAGGATAACTAAATTAATTAGTGCACATCTGAAAAACTCGGCAATAATGAAACAATGCATTATTGCTTATAATAGCACTATCCATTCTGCTACTAAATTCACCCCATTATATATAACTATTATTAGGACAAATTAACGCTGATAACCCTTATTCTGTAAATATACAACAAAAACAGTATGAAAAATATATATATGAAATCAGGAAAACAACACAAGGACAATATGAGATTGTTAAAGAAAATTTAATGAAAGAAAAAGAATTCATCGTCAAAATCTGCAAAGATATCGGGAGTAGGAGACAAAGTATATGTAAAAAATGCACAAGCCAGATGAAAAGTGTCAAAACCTTCCACCGACCCATTTGTAATTCAAGAAATTAATCCAAACAAAACATGTATTCTCATAAACAAGAATACCAACCAGACACGTAGAGTATATATCGATATTCTAAAACATTCTTTCAATATTCCAGATGCTCACAGTCATCGGAGGATTAGAGCTGCAAAACTTAACAACGAACCTGGACTACACCCCCAACACTTGGGCATCACTAAAATGCAAAGGACCAAATGGTCACTAATAAAGCGTATAAATTGAAATAAGTTAAATGATAATTACTATATTATTAAAAGAAGAAAGAAACGATAATTTGCATTACACATATAACAATACTAAACACGGTGATATATATCTAGCAGAATATAAAATATAGTTAATTATAGACAAAAATTTATTGAATATATTAGAATCAAAATTCAAACAATTATTTGTTAAACCAAGAACAAAAAGAGGAATTTTAAATGTACTAGGAACAACTATTAAAGTTATTACTGGAAATTTAGACGCTGAGGATGGTGAATATTTTGAAAATAACTTGAAAATAATCAAAATATATTGTCATCTTTAAATGAAAGTCAAATTTCTTTCATGCAAAGAGCAATTGAAGCTTTTAACAAAACTGTAAACACTGGATAATGAATATATTATTACTAGTAGAATTATAGAAATCGAAAAGCATAATATGCAAAAACAAGATTTATATACTTCAGAATTGTCCGATATAACAATGTTCCATAGCATTCATAATCAATTTATAGTTGCTAGGAACGAAATAATACGAATAGTTGAAGAATTAGAAACATCCATTACATTTGCTAAATTAGGATACTTTCACCCGAGTATAATTGAACCCCAAAATTTTCAAAAAGAATTACAACACAAACAATATTTTAGTAAAACCTAATGTACCATATGATGCAAAAGATGTAGTTTATTATGAACAAATAACAGAAATTAAAGCATACGTAGTTAACAACATTACAACCTTTATACAAAAAATGACTTTAACATATGGGGAAAGTTTTAATATTGTAACCTCTAAATTGGGTTATTATAGAACCACGTCACGTAGACGAACAAACTTTATTGTCACTCTTGATTACACAAGAAATATCTTCCAAACAAATTTCATAACTGTCAACGCTTTACTTTGACTCCATATAAACTGACCCATCGGCGAAAAATGATCTGTTTATATAGGTTTTTAGGGTTCTAGAAGTTTTCGGCGGTCTCGAGAATCAAATAGAATGTGGTCGAGATTGTTCCAGAAAACGTCGAAATAAAGGTGTCACAAAAATTATAAATTCTAACGTAAACAGGAACATAATTAACAAACTAAAAAGGTAGGTGAGCTTCCATAACAATATTTTCCATTTGTGGCCATTACCAGTTATATCAAATTACCAATTCCATATAGTTCTCAATTATTAAATATAAATTTTTTATTGTATGCGGATGACCTTAAATTATTTATTGAGATAAAGTCACTATCTGATTATAATAATAATAATAATATCTCTACCCCTCATTCTAATCACAGGGATTAGCCCAGAAGTCGGAGACGTGCGGGAGAGGGGGCGGCATATTATTATTAAGCAGGCCGCATTTGCGCCCAGGAACGACTTACGTTGGTAGGCCCTAACCACTATTCAGTGCAGGAATGAGGGAAACCTGGAAAACCTCATTAATTAGGGGGGTAGTCAAATATCAACCGGTATAAATCTCTCACATTGGCCCAAGCCAAAATTCTTCCACCCTACCATACCCGCAGAGAGGGCGCCAAACCTCTCCACGAATATAGCTTATAGACGGTCTACCGGCAGCTGGGCTCGAACCAACTCCGATCTAGTCACCTCGATTCAAGTACTGACGCCTTAAACCGCGCGACCACTTACCGACCGATTGTTATAGATTACAAGATAACTTAACAAAAGTACACCATTGGTGTGAAGATAACTATTTACCATTAAATATCAGTAAATGCAATATTATGTCGTATAGCCGCCGGAGATTGATTCAAGATTTTGATTATCTTTTGGATGATACTATTTTAAATAGAGTGTCGCAGTTCAAGGACCTTGGTGTAACATTTTGCGATAATCTGTCTTTTGACGTGCATATTCATTTAATAACTGAATCTGCATTTAAAAGCCTGGGTTTTATTTTGCGTAATTCTAAGGCTTTTCGCAGCACGGTAACATTGAATACACTGTTTAATTGTTTTGTTCACTGCAAACTTGAATATGCCTCTATTGTTTGGTGTCCGATTTATAACACCCATATAAACCTATTGGAAAAAGTAGAGCGTAGATATTTAAAGACACTGCATTTTATTAAATTTGGTGTTTATCCGGTTCGTGGCATTCCAGAAGATATTTTGTTATCAACATTTGACTTAATTAGCTTGCAGCGAAGGTGCATTATGTACTCTCTAATGTTTCTACACAAAATTGTTAATAATTTTCTAAATGCCCCTTCTCTGGTATCTAGAATTTTTTATCGAGTTCCTAGATTAAATTCTAGATCTAGTTCTGTTTTGCAGTTGCCAACTGCTCGTACTAATATACTTACGGCATCCCCTCTTCATCAAATGATTACTAACTACCAATGTATGAAGATCGACTTGATATATTTTTTCACTCAATTAATTTTATTAAATCTCTATTTCTTTAGCTCTTTTTTGTTTAAAAAGACATTTTTGTGATTTTATTGCTTGTTTTTTTTTATTATTGTTTATGTTATATTTTTGCTAATTACTTTTTGTTTTTATTCGAGTTATTTCTGTCTGTTTATTTTGTATTTTGAATTGTTTTTTTCCTTGTCCTGTAACTGGGATTCGTCCCGTTGGACACTGTATTTAAATAAATAAATAAATAAATAAATTCCTTTTACTTTCCGATTAATCGTACAGTCTTTTTGATAAACTTTGTATTTTGTTAAGTGACAAAAATTATTTTTGCAGAATTTCAAAAACCGAACGTATTAATAGTGAATCATGTGAGTTGCAAATAGTACTAAAACAAAAAACTCAAAATTACACAAAAAAATAGTACTTATAATAATTAATAATATTAAAATTCAAGAAATAGAAAATTATTATTTCATAATTGTGTCACCAAATCAAACAGTTGCCAAAATTAACCGTAACAATAATTTAAAAACTGAGCAAATTCGTGGTACTTATATTACTCAACTGAAACCTAGATGTTTTATAATTATTAATAATTGTAGGATTTGCCAGAAATAAATAATAACAATCTTGAAAAACTTTATGATCATTACAAACTTCTCATCTAGATGACATAAATAGATTGGATAATGAGATAAATAAATACAAGTATAAACTTTATGAAACAAATGTAAACCCTTATTATTTTAATTATTGGAACTTAATATTTTGTATTGTACTTGCAAATGGTTCTTGATACAGGCTCTAGTCACACCATAGTGAGACTGAACATCGTCGCTAACTGCAGAATGCAAAAGCCAGACCGCAACTACATCTTGGAAACAGCAAATGGAGTCATAACCGTGAAAGGGGCTTCCATTCTATTAGAACTGTGGAAGTGTCAGCAGACATAGAACTTCCAGCAGGTTCGGAAGTGGTAATTGAAGCTATTTGTAGCAGTCCTTCGGCAGTTGAAGAAACTGTAATTGTAGAACCAGAACCAGAGACCAGTCTTTATAGGAAGGGCATATTAACTGGAAAGACATTAACAGAAATGAAAAACAATTTGGTATTGGTCAGAATGCTAAATCTGAAAGACTACCCACAACAGATGAAGAAAGGTGAACCTTTAGGAGTTTGTCAAACTGTTGCATCGGTCTGCAGCAATATAGAACCATCAACAGCATTTCGAAGTATTGAAAAATTACTTGAAGTTTTTCAGGACCTTGTTAACCAATTCAAGTCCCCATAACAAGCCGATGAAGTCCAAAAATTGGAAGATTTGTTGAGGCGTTATCAAGATGTTTTCTCATTAACAGAGGATGATGTGGGAAGGACTAATTTTGTGCAACACCGAATAATACCGGCGACACCACTCCAATTAAACAAGCTCCATGATGGATTCCTTTAGCGAAGCAAGAAGAGGTATCGACGATGTTAAGAGACATGATGCAGCAGCGATTCATTGAACCTTCCCAGAGTCCATGGACCTCGCCGGTTGTTTTGGTAAAGAAGTAGGATGGCTCTACCAGATTTTGTATAGATTATAGAAGACTAAACGATGTCACTAAGAAGAACACATATCCATTGCCAAGAATAGACGATACCCTGGATACACTGTCTGGAGCTCAATGGTTTTCCACATTAGACCTGAAAAGTGGCTATTGGCAAGTGCAGCTTCAACCAGATGATAAAGAGAAGACACCGTTTTCCATTGAAACAGGGTTGTGGCACTTCAATGTCATGCCCTTTGGCCTGTGCATTGCACCAGCCACATTTGAAAGTCTTATGGAAACCATTGTACGAGGAATGACCTGGAAAACTTGTCTCGTTTATCTTAATGACATAATAATATTTGGCAAAGACTTTGAAGATCATTTGAAGAATGTCCAATTTTTCAAAAGTTGAAAGAGGCCTGGCTCAAGTTAAGTCCTAAGTAGTGTATGCTCTTTCAAAAGGAAGTCAAGTATTTAGGACACATTATTTTATCTGATGGAGTGAAGACTGACCCAGGTAAAACTGAAACCCCAAGAATTCATTTTATTCAAAATATCTTCTGTTATGTGTATAGTAGAAAACCCTTTGTGGGAAAACACTAAGTTCAAATTACTCTTTTCTCAAACACTACAGCAAAAAACATTTTGCATAATGTGCATTGATAAATTTCCAACGATGTACTTGATCTTATTAACAAACGCAAATTGTTATCGGCACTGATGCCCATTGCTTGACAAAATGTTGATATGAAACAAATGAAATTTTTTTTTTTGACAACAACTAAATAAAAGAACCAATATTTTTTAACATTTATTTGATCAATGTATATGTACATATATGAAAAAAATACAATAATTCAAATTGATAATAAGTAGTAATCCAGTTCATCATCTTCATCGTCATCATCACATTCATTGTTTGGATTTTTTCGCACCAATTGATATTTTTCGGTTATCTTCCCTGGTAAATAATCCCAAAGATTGGAAACAAGGAATTGTTTAAGTTCTGTTTTTATCATGGCCTCACAGAATTCATCTAATTGTAAATCACCATCACAATATTTACCACATAGTGTTGAACCCATTTCAAACTTCTCACATTCATCTTCTAGTTCTTTTACCTTATCATCGAAAAAACAGTAATTCATATCATAGTTACATGCATGGAGACGATCAAATGCCAGGCAACTTAATTCACTTCCAAGTCTATCAACAGCTGTGTGAATATCCGTAGCTTCGTTCCAATTTTCTCTAGAATAGTGCATCCACATCTTGAAATAATTTTTCTATAAATCAATAAGTATTCATCATATCTTCAATATGTTTATTAGATAACTACTGTCGCTGTCGACTATGAACAACAACCTTATAAGAGTTAGTCTAAAATAGCACGTATAAATTACGGTGTATGTGATCAAAATAATAAGAATTATAAATACTAAATACATAATAACTACGACTAGATACTTTTTAAATAAATTATTCTGTAATTCCAAATTTCAACAATACCTTAGATTTAGCACCTTTAAAAGCTGACACACTTTGGCCTAAATAAGTTAATAAATACCTATTCGGGCCTATGATCGAACACATCCAGTTAGCATTAACAGGTCTGTTAACAGTAACTGGTTGGTTAATCAGAAATTCGTATGATTGACACACCTATCAAGTTTATTTTTCCCAGTTACTTAACTTGAGAATGATCACGTAACCCAGTTATGAAACTGCTTGAAATAACCTGCCGTTAAATGTAATTGGAGCTTTTTATTGGTCAGAAATTTTAATTTTATTTCTGGCAATTGACGTATGACATTTGGCATATTAATTTAATGTCGAGTTTAATGTATAATTTTATTATTATTTGTCTATAGCACAATTCAGTATCAATTTATTGTCATGTCATAGTTTTACATAATTAGTAATCGGGCCGATGATCGAACACATCCAGTTAGCATTAACAGGCCTGTTAACGGTAACTGATAGGTTAATCAGAAATTCGTATGATTGACACACCTGTCAAGTTTATTTTTCCCAGTTACTTAACTTGAGAATGATCACGTAACCCAGTTATGAAACTGCTTGAAATAACCTGCCGTTAAATGTAACTGGAGCTTTTTATTGGTCCGAAATTTTAATTTTATTTCTGGCAATTGACGTATGACATTTGGCACATTAATATAATGTATAATTTTATTATTATTTGTCTATAGCACAATTCAGTATCAATTTATTGCCATATCATAGTTTTACATAATTAGTAATATACGGTAAATAGTTGGACAGTAAATACAACCTAAAAAAACTAAAGTTTGTTCTAAGTGGGATTACAATTTTATACAATTAAGATTGCTATTCTGAGTATGATAGTGATACCTAAATGAATAACAAACAAAAAGAAATATATATTATTACCTAATATTATTAATAATTAATTTATGAATAGAAGAAAGTCACAATGACAAAAGTTAGGTACCTAGTTTTTGATTATTGGTAATAATTTAGATTCTATAAAGAGTAGATATAAATAATACATTTTATCTTTTTTTAATATTATTTTTATTAGATAGTTATGTGTTTTTTACGATAATTTCTAATGGATTACTATTAACACTGATATGCTGCATCCTATACTATCCTCCTATAATTATAATATATTGCAACATGGACTCCACGAAGGCATAGTAAATTGTAATTAGCACAGTAGCACAGATCGCAGCCTAAAGGTACATTTTTGATTACCCACGTAAACTGTGTATAAATATTGAATATGTGCATCCAGGTTTTACTAGTTTTTGATCCTGATGAAGTTTTCTGCTCTTCCTTTTTACATTCTGATTCCACTCTGCATGAATCTAAAATAATTTAAGTAATTGTATCAATAAGTTAATATGAAATATTTCACTTACCTACCACCACTGTTGGGGATTTGTTTGCGGTACATACACTAAAGAATTTATATGTACTTAAAAAATTTGCCAAAGTACCTACTTATATTAACATGCGTTGGGTTTACTTTGCTTCCCAATAATATTTTCTTACAGTTAATGAAATTTAGCATTTCTTCATATTGGCATTGGTTCATGTGCCCTAAATTTCTTGCCACTTGTACCCACTGTTAAGTACCTATGATTTAAATGTTGTCATATGAGTGATGACAGATGACGTACGTTAAAGAATTAACTGCCATGACAGGGTTATCTGGCCATAATAACAGGCACAGATAACTGGTTGTTCGATCATAGCGATCTTTCCATTTCGGTTAAGAGCTCAGTTATACCCACCCAGTTATCGTAACTTAACTGTCATCGGTTACCCTAACCTGAATGTTCAATCATAGACCTGTGTGGTGTAGTCATTTTATGCAATGCTTCTTCTGATAAATGCCGCAGAACCCCCCCGTGCCAAAAATCATTTAAAGTGACTGTTAGACTTTTTATCAAACAATAATGCCAAAATACATCGCCCATACCTCGTATTCACAACTAATAATTTGTTTATTGGATAAGGACTATCCACATCTAGCGATGAAATTGACTTTACAATAATAGTATCAAACTCACCATTAATCATACTATTAATTATATTTAAATCATCCACTGTTAAAGACATTGCAAGGAGTTTAAATATCCAGTCGGTATTAGTAGTAATGAATATAATTATTATGCTCACTTGAAATAACTATGATCACAACATAAGTAATTTCACAATACTATACACAAACTCCACGGTTGGCTGCTGAACTGGGGTCTGGCCGCCGATTAAAAAGCTCCGCTGTTATATACACCATCGCCCCCTTCCACACGCATATGTTACGGCTGAACATGGCATATAGTCTACATCACCACACTGTTTTAACATTCAACTTCTGAATGCTTAGCCAGGAGCAACAATAACCCTACATTAGTATGTACCCGCATCTAATTACCTATATACACAATTGTAATTACCCACTTGTTATAATTAGAAGCTTCTTATTGCCCCACCTGCGCTATACAAAATATACACCGATCATATTTATGACTGCAGCTGCAACCGCATTTAAGCGCAATTGTATGCACTACTTCATACATGTACTGTACAATTTCACATAGGGTAATGATTGTTAATACATACATACATACAATATCATTAACCGTAACCTCTGTATGCGCTATATAAAATATACACCGATCATATTTATGATTGCAATTACAATCGCAATTAAGCCCAATCGCATGCTCTACTTCATACATGTGCTGTACAATTGCACATAGGGTAATGAATGTTAATACATACATGCAATATCATTAACCGTAACCACTGTAATTGCTAATTATCACCCCAAAGTGGTGGGGGGAGCCACTCAACCGGTTAATATACCCAACTTCGGGGTCTTTGCGATATAGGTGGATGAACATTCAAAAGGGAGACAATGTTTTTATATTTATAAGAACCGTTACCTTGAATTTGTTCATCTTCCGAATAGCTTTTTTTATTTGCATTTATTCGTTTTACAATACCTAAATAGGTTTTTCGATCTCTTTCTTTAAAACCAACTGAATGCTTTTTAAACAGTAATTCATAAAGTCCAGGAGTTCCTTTATAAGTTAATTCACCTATTGCTAAATCTTTATCATCAAATTTTATAGAAGCATTACCAATTTTTAACTCATTATATTCTGGATCATATCTTACAAATTGATTCTGAACGTCACCAATCACTTTATGGATACATAATCTTGGTAAAGAATCAAGTTGATCTAAGTACAATATTGTAGCTGGTGAATCAGAAAAATTTTACATTCCTTTGCCTCTTGTACCCTTTGATCTACATCCTCATTGTTTTGATCATTATCTTCTTCAGTATTGTCGTTATTATTTGAAATATTTTCAGCAATAATAGATGTCTATAAATTATACTGCAGGTAACAACTACTCCGCGGACTAAAGCCCCGACCGGCATTGAATTACACCTGCAGTATCTGTGTGAACAGCCAATTACCCTTGTCGGCCACACCACCAGACATAGACCGGTTTCGGCCTTGTTAGCCCTCATCAGTATGCCATAGGTGAGATAACCGACAATTGAACTGGCTGTTTCTTCATATGTATGTTCACATATAAATCAAGTGAAGGTGAGATGTAAGGGTCTGCTTCCTTCTTTGGAAGTAAGACCACTTATATTTCATATTATGTGTTAAAGGTTTGTGAAAAAGTTTCTTATGTGCCCTACGTTTAATTTCGGATAGCTCAGAGTCAAACATATATCACTTACCTTATTTTCTTAAGCGCCAGTCCGAAGCATAACACTTTAATATTTAATATATTGAACCGTTCTTAAGTTGGTTTATGTTGCTTCAGACACTTAAAAATTTAAAACAAGATAATCAATATTGTGTATTGGCATGAGAAACCTTTTTCTCAGGAGCGGTTCAGTGAAGTTTTGATTTCAAGGTAAGGATTTTTTTTTTTTTATTAATTTACTTTCTTTTTTCTAATAATGAAAATATGTATTATTTTTTATATATAAAGAACATTAATAAATAGATAGCTTTCAATTTTTCATTTTCAAATTAAAATTTCCCTACGCATCCTGCGCTAACTTAAATTGATAATTAAGAAAAACAATATTATTATTACAATTCTTAATTTTTAGGTCACATAAGCCAACCTTTTAAAACACTAATTAGTCAAATTCTTTTTCCTTACCAATCTTCAGTTTTGATTTTTCTTCTGTGCTTGCCCTTATTTGCTCGCCGTCGTCTGCAAACACCTTCCAGTACTCCTTACTGCTTCTTTTTTAAATTTTGCGCCTCCAAATCAGCTGAACTGGCAAATTTCCTCTCGACCAACTTTCCAAATGGTCAACATATTGTTTTGATATGCTTCTAGAATATTATCATTAAAATTTTTACCTTTTTTGGATGTTTTCTCAGTGCTGTTTCTAAAGTGATATAGCAAATAATGGTTATACCACCTAATTTTCTTTTTCTTCTGCCCTGGAATATTATATTTTACAGGAACAATGTTGATTTCGCTTAGCGGTTGTGTCTCTGAACTCATGTACACGTTTTCTTAATATTTCTTTGTAAAAATTTCTCAACTAACTAAAATTCTGGTAGGCTTCCACGGGTGTTATATGTGGTTGTAAAATTTCTCTCCTTTCCACGATGAATCTGCATGGTCCGCAAAAGAAGCATTTGTTTGACAACGTTTTGGTAAAATCTCATTTACCATTGTCAAACAAATGGTTCTTTTGAGGACCATGCAGATTCATCGCGGAAAGGAACGCGGAGAAATTTTACAACCATATATATATATATATTGTAATGAACACAAATGCTAAAATAATAGGAAATACAAATAAAAGTTTCAGTTATTAAAAAAAGAAGGAATTTAAAAGTAATATTGAGTATTTTGAGAGTGGGCAGTGTGGTATAGAAAACATAAATATTTATTTAGTAAAAGTTTATAAAGAAAATATAGATATATCAAAATAAAATAATAAAATGTAAAAAAAATTATGTTAAATCTAGTTTATAATTAATAGATACAGTTAATGTGACGTGTATTAAAAACTCTCTGTGAGATAGTGAGAACGTTGCATAGGAATGAAAATAAAATAAAAGGTTGTTGATTTTGAAAGTAAATAAGTAGATGCCAGAATTTGAGAAGAGAAGAAAATTTTATAAAAAATTAATAAAAACAGTACCTGTGTGAAAAACATAACCCTCAAGTAGAATAATCATCGCTGTATTAAGTACACGATTCCAGAGTGGAAGAAAAACTTCAATGGATGATATATCAAGTATTGACCACATCACAAGCACCGTATAACTTTTGAAAACTCCATAAAAAGGTATACAACAACTATTATATCCATTATAACTTTGTTACAAGGCTGAAAGAAGGACGCGTTTGACATTTGCAAAGCGGGGTAAAAGAAATCAGAGAGTGTAGAAGGCGCCAAATTCAAACGACCACGGTAAGGAGTTCCACAAGACATTTGCAGACCACGACAAGCATTTAAGGACAAGTACAGACCAGAAATTCAAACGGAGAAACAGGGAAGGTAAAATATTAGACTTTGTAGTGATTTTACAAGACTGATTTAAGGGACTTTGGGTTATTAAAAAAATATATATTTATGAACGATAACTTTGTTAATTATAGAAATTAGTTAGAGCAGGTTACGTAGGGTAATTTTTAAGAAAATTTAAAAAAAGTTAATATATTCGAGATCTATCTATAATATAAAAAAATTGTCTTACCTTTTCATTAAAAAGAAAACAAAATTAATATACAAAAACATCACTGAACCGCCCTTGAGAGAAAGGATTCTCATGCTTACAATAAATTTAATTAAATTGTTTTAAACAGAGAAAATATAAAGAATATTAGTTTCTGAAGCAATAAAAAAAATAAAAAATAAATAAAAAACAAATATAATTCAGGAACTGTGTTAAAAATTAAAGGTAAAACTGTTACGCTTCAGACTGGCGCTTTAGAAAATTAAGGTAAGTAAATTAATTCTGAGCTATCTAGGAAATACACATTACACTCATTAAATTTCACATCACAATATATATATTAAATTAAGGTAAGTAAATTAATTCTGAGCTATCTGGGAAATACACATTACACTCATTAAATTTCACATCACAATATATATATATATATATATATATATATATATATATATATATATATATATATGTAGCGACTACACCATAAACGTTGAGAATGGGCATTTTATTTCTTACGCTGATGATACAGCTATTATTTTTACCGATGATACATGGGATAATGTATATGAAACCGCTGAAAGAGGTCTGCAACTCACTTATAGCTGGTATACAGACATAAAGAGAATTCAAAATAAAAATAAGTTAAAGAAAGAGTTAAAGCAGTATGTAGATAATAATTATAATAAATTCTATAATAAGTACATAAACAGAGTAGAATAATAAGTAAGCAATTTCTTATCGACTTGCTCGTCTGCTGACTGCTGATTCTCATCTCATCAAATCATATTTTCCTTCCCTTTTTTCATTTAGCTTTAACATTTGTTTGTTTAGTATAAAATCTTGTATTGTTTATTTAGCTTTGAATCTTATATTGTTTCTTAATTGGATGATCCACAACACAAGCCTTGCTTGTAACATATACATAAGCATGTTGTAAGAAAAATTCAATTGTATACCTGCGTATGTGAAATAAAACTTACTTACTTACTAAAGTTACTTACTATTTAATAATAACAGGATCTCTAAGGTCACATTTAAAAAGCAGGTTTATTATCACTATAAAAAACACAAGGGAGCTTTTCAACCGATAAGATAGCAAAAAAAAGTGTTAAAATTATTAAGTCATACATACCTCTGCGGCATCACGGTTAAGTATTAAGAGGCTTCTTTAGGTATCTTGAAACTAGTTTCAAAATAACTTCGTAACAATTTTGATACGGCTTGCACCAGTTTTCTTAGGAAAAAATGTAGTTTCTTGGATGCCTTATTTTTTTACACGAGTAAAATAGGGCTTAAAACGTAAGGACAACAAAATAAATGGGTATCCTAGAAGCGGCGAATTATTTTATTAACTTATATACACTTTGTTTCTAAAAATAATGATAATATGTAAATTTGGAACTAAGAATGTGCAATTTAAGTTAAAACCTGCTAAAGGAGCCGCTTATGTTCAAAAAGTATTAGGCGATGAGATGCGAGGCAGGCAAAGACAGAAGGCGGTTGCAATACGTTTAGCGAAACGAGTTAACTTCTAGCGTGACCCCTTAACGTCGAAATTATTCGGAAGGGGGCTGGTTGCACAAAAAATTTGCAACCGTTCAAAAAATTTTATATTAAAACTGAGCGCTTGCACTACTTTTGCGAAAGCAATATTGTCCATAGGGAATAAAAATAATTTAGAGTCAGGGTAGTGTTAATAATTAATTTGCCATCTTTGCTACTCTACGCTTTTAGTAACTATCATTAACAAATGAGTTATGTTATTACTATAAATTGTTTTCTGTTATCTCTGTATTTTTGTATCATTCTGAATGGTTCATATATAGGACAGCTGTAAATCGCATATCTTGTATTTCTTTCAACAGCTACAGTAAGTAAAGGTGTTCGTAGATCGACGGATAATTATTAGATTGTTAGATTGGTCGACTTATCTGAAGAAAGGACAATCATAATTATTCTAGGTCATACGCTGGACACCTTTACGGCCCACCGCATAAACCCTACCCTTGGCAATCTCTTCAGAAACCACTTTCGACAATATAATGACGTTTTCTGTTGGGCGAAGTAATAGGTTGATAAGAAATATTTAATTTCTTTCAACTTGTGAATCATAGCATAAAACAGTATAACTACAGTAAGTAAAGGTGTTCGGCGTATGAGCTAGGATAATTATAATTGTCCTTCCTTGAGGTAAGTCAATCAATCTAATAATTTTATACACTGCTTTTTTACTTGCGTCTTATATGTGCATACATCAACTGATAGAAAGTGTTTACGTAAGACCCAAGCCAAGCATATTTAGCTAACTGCAAAATTTAGGTATTAGAGTGAACATATAGCGCTAAACATAACCCATTTGAAAGCGTTTATAACACTGTAATATTCAATATTGATACAATCGAATATATGCTTAAGTTCATAAAGAAGCTAACAGACTTCAAGACGCAATAACCTGGAGTTGTGAGATAATAGTAATAATCACATAAAAAAATAAAATATTAGAAAATTAACACACAATTAAATTAATATGTCAATTAAAATGTAATCACCTTAATATCGAAGCGATGTTCCAATAAATTACAAGTACACATTTTATACAGGATGTCTGTGAAAGGTTGGGAAATCTTGGAGCTGGAGATACTTGTGACCAAAATAAGTCGATTGAGCCACATATGCCTTATACGAATGTTGCTGGTTTCAAAAATACAGGGCGTTCAATGCCAGAATTTTATTTTGAAGTATCTCAATAACTTTGACACCTGTCGGAGTATTAAAAAAAATTGGCACTGTGACGTCGCTTCGGCGGCGGTGCGATGCGACGCGGTATCACTATCCTCGGGCGCCAGTTTCTGTTTTAAAGTCTAGAAACCCCACTGCTCAGGCAGCTACAGTGAAGATACGGTATGTCCAGCGGGTCTAGGGAAAATAGTTAGACTTCACGGACGAAATAAAAACGCACAATATATATCACTATCTATATATTAAATACCAAACCTAATTTTATAATGCTAACTTAAAACTGAAAACGGAATTGCAATCAAAACAAGTTAAACGGGCGATACAAGCGCTAAATGCGGGGCAGTTGCGGTTATTGGTGGTCCTGGAAAGAGAGTTACTGAGTTAGTTGGTCGGTAGTAAACAAGCGGTGGGAAGCTACGGACTAAATACCACAAGGGAGGAAGCAAACAAGCAATAAGCAAAAGCAATTACTACTATTGATTAATACACTTGACTACAATCACTCCTAAAAGAGAACAATTAATAGCAAGTTACAGACAGATGATGATCCCTCGAGCAGGCTGGCAGGACGGCTAACTGATGCGCTGAAAGAGATATGATAAGACAAGTCAGTCTACGACCTACGTTTCAGAGCAACGAGTGTTCAAGGCAACCTCCTTCCTCCAAACGCACAGTTAGGATCGACACACGTGATCAAGACAAACGGTGTGCGTCACCGCGCCGTAAAACAGACAGAGAACAGGTCAGGTAGGATGGACGGAGAACGGCCTACGTTTCAGAGTAAAGAGGTACATCTTTCCTCCAAACGCGCAGTTAGGATTGACGTGATCAAGGCAACCGTGTGCGTCACCACGCCGCAAGGCAGACGGAGACGGCCTACGTTTCAGACTAAAGGGTTGCCCCCTTCTTCCGAACGCGTAGTTGGGATCGACACACGTGATCAAGGCAACCGTGTGCCTCACCACGCCGCAGGACAGACGGAATACAGGTCAGGTGAAAAAGACGGAGACTGTCTACGTTTCAGAGTAAAGGATTGTCCCCTTCCTCCGAACGCGTAGTTGGGATCGACACACGTGATCAAGACAACCGTGTGCTTCACCACACCGCAGGGCAGACGGAATACAGGTCAGGTAAGACAGACGAAGAACGGCCTACGTTTCAGACTAAAGGGTTACCCCCTTCCTTTGAACGTATAGTTAGGATCCACACGTGATCAAGGCAACCGTGTGCGTCACCACGCCGTAAGACAGATAGAGCACAAGACAGGTAAGACGGACGAGAGTTAAAAGTAGCCAAATGTTACGTACAACTACTTACTTCCAGTCCAGTGCTCGTTGTCGGACACGTCTTCCTCCTAGGAACTCTCGGGTTCCGCTCTCTTACCAATTCACCCGGCGGAATTCGGAGACTTGCGCACTGGCGGTATGCTGGACTTACTACCGCTGCTCTTCTGGTCTGCGCACAGGACTGCTCGGCTCGCCCGCTGGACGGCAACTAAACCTCAATCCTCAATCTGGACTTCTCTTTGGTGCTGGTGCGGACAGGCAGGACTTCTCACGATGACAGCAGGACAGGAACTAAATATCCAAATCGGCGTTTGAAAGCCCTAACGTTGATGCGGAGGTAGCGGCTGCGCGCCAGTCGGTTTTCGGACTTACAGTACTCGCAGAATCGGTCAGTAGGCGGCTAGACAACGCAGCTGCTTGATGTGGGCCAGGACAGGTATTAAATTTTTGTATATTCGAAAATATTGGACTTCATTCGGAATCGCCCGCTGGATCGAACGCGCATCTCTACGTCATACCTTCCGCAGTGGTGGCCGCATCTGACCAGTGATGGATGCGCGTTCGGTTCACGTGGTCTACCTCGCGCTGGCTGGAGTCCGAACGTCGACCGGCTCTCAACGTGGACACTTTCAAATACTGGTAAACTGGTTTAACGGACTATTCTAATAGAATAAATACATACGGGGCAGTTAAAAGTCACTTCATTACAGCACAATTATGTTTTTTAGCACGGCAAATAAGAATTTTTTACTAATTTTGGGGTTGCTTATACAGGGCGTCAGTTATGCCCCGTTCCTTTGATAAAAAGGGGATTTTTTTTGTATTTGGAAATACGGACATCATATATTGAAAATAGGAAAAAACGTGCTTTGTTTCATAAACAAATTTCAATACATTTTATTTTTAGCAACTTGTAATCGTTAAATTAAATTAATGTATCAGTACAGTTTTTTAAATAGCAATTTAAAGGGAAAAGAGAGCAAAAAGCATTTAAGGAGAAAATACAAACAAAACAGAAAAAATTCGAAACTTTAAGAAATATCTACTTATGGTTAAAAATTAATAATTGCCTATTGTTCAAAATGAGCACCGCCTTGCCTAATACACTCACGAGCACGTTTAATTAATGATGGTTGTACTCTCCAAATCATCTATATTATTTTTTATTTCCTGGCTATGGCGGAAAAACCTTCGTCGCAGTTAATTTTCACTAACCACAGGAGTTGCGTAAACACGTGTCACCCCAGAAGAAGTAGAAATCCAAAGGATTTAAATCTGGTGATCTAGGCGGCCAGGGCACTGGGCCTGATCGGCTTATCCATCGATCTGGATAAACCCTATTTAAGTGCTCCCTAACTCTTAAACTAAAATGAGGAGGAGCACCATTGTGCATAAACCACATATTAAAGCGTGTTTGTAGGAGAATATCCTCTAATAAAGTAGGTAGTTAGTCTTGGAGAAACTGTAAATATCTTTGTCCATTTAGTCTAGGTGGTAGTTCGACAGGTCCTATTAAATAATGACCAATTGTGCCTGCCCATAAATTTATTTGAAACTGCACTTGATGGCGGGTTTGCCTTATACCATGAGGGTTTTCGTCTGCATACATGTGTAAGTTCTGCAAGTTGATTGGTCCGTCCCTACGGAAATCTGCTTCGTCAGAAAATAGTATAGAGGTGGTCAAATCGTGAGCTTCATTAACTTTTTCCAACAACCATGTGTAAAATTGTATTCTTGCAGGATAATCATCTCTGTTTAAACCCTGACCTTTTTGCATATGGTATAGATGGAGTAGTTGCTCTTTAAGAATATTATTTACGGTGCATTTTGAAATCTGAAACTGTTGCGCTGCATTTCTAACACTAACTGTAGGATCTTCATCGACATAATCCAGAACAGCTTCAATTTCAGTTGAATGAACAGTTCTGTGAACTCCACTATGACCCATATTTGGCATAAAACTACCTTAAATAATATTAAATGTATTACAATTACAAATTAAAAACGTACTCATTACTCAAAATAAACTAATAAAGATGTCATACCAGTTTCCCGTAACCGCTGATCAACGTGCTCTCTGTTGGGAAATCTCTCAGAGTATAATCTTTGAGCTTTCTATGCATTACATCGGGCTTCTCCATATATTAAGTACATATCACAATATTCTGTAAATGTATACTCCATAATTAAGTACTTGAAAAATATTACAATTGTTAACTTGACACTTTGATTGTAGTATAACAATCGAAACCATAGTAACGCTATGTGCAGATATTTTCCAAAACCACTTGATTAATCCGTTATAATTTTTAAAACACAGTTTACGGGTTTCTACCGTAGCCAGGAAATAAAAAATAATAGGTATTCAAATGATACGATCACTGTTTACTTTCCCTTTAAATTGCTATTTAAAATTTGCTTCACACTAGCCGTCAAGACGCATTCATTTAATTTAAGGATTACAAGTTGCTAAAAACGAAATGCATTGAAATTTGTATATGCAAATATCTCGATAACCAAGCGAGATATCGAAATCGAACAAGAGTCTTTTTTATGAAACAAAGAACGTTTTTTCCTATTTTCAATACATGATGTCCGTATTTCTAAATACAAAAAACAATTTCCCTTTTTTATCAAAGGAACAGGGCATAACTGACGCCTTGTATAAGCAACGCCAAAATTAGTTAAAAATTCTTATTTGCCGTGCCAAAAACATAATTGTGCCCTGTATTTTTAAAACCAACAACATTCGGATAAGGCATATTTGGCTCAATCGACTTATTTTGGTCACAAGTATCTCCAGCTCCGAAATTTCCCTGTACGACTTCACAGACATCCTATATATAGGGGAAAATATCTGTAAGGGGGTGCCCTTACAAATGTATTACCTTCTGTTGAGTTAACTCACGGAACAATAAAATTTACTGCGACAAATCAGGACAGTCAATCTCATAATTCAGAATTTTAAATAAGACAAGTACACTGTAGCATTAACGCTTTGTATCAAGTTTTATCAAAGAATGTATTTGTAATAATTTAGATTGGGGAAATCCAGTTATCTGACCAAAATCTCTAATATTGTTTTCTATAAATAAGACGTATACGCTTCAGATGCAATATTTTTAATATGTAAACTGAAAGACAGCTTATCATCAAAAAGGCCTCCGAGATCGCGGAATATATTAGATCGTTAATAAAAAAAAGTAAAAAGATATGACGATACAACCTCTTATAGTAAATGCTGGCACATAATCTAATTTGACACGTTTCAGAGCTGTAAGAGTATTTTTTTGTCAAACTGTACAATGTGAACTGTGGGATAAACTTCAGTAAAAATATTTTGATAAAAGGTATTATCGGAATAAACTGGCGTAAGGGACGTGAGATAACTTTTATGCCGAGCGGTTTTTACTTTTAAATACAATTTTTTTTTTTTTTTCAAAAATACACAAAAGTATCGCTGAGTTAAAGAGATTTGTTTACAATCTCTGGAAAATAACTGAATAGACAATGGACTTGACACACACATATATCTAAATATATATACAGTGTGTCTGGAATATGAGTGCCGTAATTTTAAGGGGTTATATAACTGATCAAAAGCAATAAAGGTCTCTTATGAAAACAAATTTCTAAAACGAATAGTTTATCTACAAATACATTTACATACATAAAAACATAAAACAAACATAAAAATACAACTGCAATAATATGGATAATAATAATATGCAAAACTATGTTACGAAATTACAGAGTAAGGTACAGCTACTGTAACGTTCCACAAAGTGCAATGTCAGGCTGCTGCTGATAACCTAAAAGTAATGGTAGTCATAATTGTTTGTACAGCTAGTTTGATTCATTTATGTTGTTTTTCTTTTATGTTTATGAGTGTACATAGCTAAACACAAATTAAACAATTTATAGTAGCCATAACCTGCTGCATGGCTTGTTAATTTACGGCGAATCTAGGCAAAACTCTCTGGCTACTAGACGTTTGTACTGTAAAAGGTTTTTGCAAGAAACAGTCATTTTAAACACTTGTAACTATTATTCTGTATTGTGAAAAGAGGTCGTAAGAAAACCATTCACAGTATGTACCTATTTATAATTATTATGTATAAATACATACGTGCGCCTCCGTCCACCGGTGGAGTTTTTGTTGTAATAGTAATACGATGTTTTACTATTCTTGCTTGGGGGCAAGTCGCTATCTCGTAGCGGCTTATTTGTCTGCAACCGTCGTATATAAGAAAGACGCCCTAGTTTTTTCTAGGGCTTAGAAATCTCACGGTGAGTTGCGCCTGGTCTTTACTTTAGCCCGCAAAGATCCAGCGTTAGGTCACCAGGCAGTAGATCTATCTCTCTCTCTCTCACTCTTTGTTTAGAGATCCCGGATATCTTGATTCGAGGAGTAGAGAAGCAACTGCGTGGCCAAAAAATAACTTTTATTTTGAACATTTAACTTTTAAAACATTAGAGTTTTGTTGTGTCATACTAGTATAAAATAAACGAGTCCAAAACGCATCTGCAGTGGCGGCTGGTAAAATTTCAGGTGTGTCATATCTTAATAACCAGAATTGGGACCCAAACCAAACTTTAGTATATATGTACTGTGGCTATATAAAGATCTTCAGTAAAAGGAGAACTATTTTGCAGTTTGCGAAAAAAAGTTAAAAAAAAAACATGGACCTCACCTAAGATTTTCAAATTGGCTTGTTTAAATTTCTAGAAACATTTTTTTTTCAAAAACTAGTCATAATTCTACTGACAGGTTTAAGATTTTATTTAAAAATTTTAATTTTTGTTAAAGTTACAGCAGTTTGAAAATTAATATTGTATTTGTGATACATCATAAAAATTCAAAATGCTATAAATTCTACAAATATAGTTATTTTTTAATAAAACTTGAAACTTATCCGTAAAATTGCATCTAGTTTTTGGAAAAAAATGTTACTCGAAATTTAAAAAAGCTATTTTGAGAATTTGAGGTGAGGTGATTTGATCTATTCGTTATACGTATTTTGTACACCGAATTAATACTATCTGATACATAGTATCAAATATGCTAAGTAATTTCGTATTGAAAATAATCGAAATTAAATTTTTGAATATATTTTAAATTAAAAAAATATAGATATTGTTCATTATATTCCTGGTTGTAATTAGACTCACGATCTTGATAAAGGTCAACAAGAAATTTTAGCCGTGATATATTTACTAATAAATTTCTATATTTAAAGAGTTACTTTTTATGTAGCTTTTAAGTATGCTTTTGATAGAGTATAATTTATTTGTAATTTTTAGATGTTTATATTATTGATTCTTTAGTATAGCTAGATATTTCATATCAAAGAATTTTAATACATTTATTAGGTTCTGTTTAAGCTAGTGTTCAGGTGTTTTTAAAATTATATTATCATTTAAGGTCACGTTGTTTTGATCATAATATCTTAATGACAAGAAAATAAATAATAACAACTAATCAGTCTATAATTTTTTTTAAATAATTATAGGTTATGATGGACCACTTCAATACATTATGGAGAAAGATCCGAATCCTGATCAAGTAACACTGGTATTACCTACCTTAAACAACAAAAATGGTAAGTACTGTCAAAACATTAATTGATACGTGATAAATTGTCAAGGAAAACTTGCATACAGGGTAGAATGTTCTAAGAGCCCTCGCGCACTGACGACCTAGCCTAGCCGTACGCCCAGATCACGGCGGCCAAATAATTATATTGTCTTTATATGACCATCGCGCATTTGGCCGCTAGTGACAGCGTCGGCCAAAGAGTCGCCACGGCTAGTGAGATTAGGCAACTATTTACATTGTATTCAATGGATGAACGCGCACTAGTTACCGATTATACAGCGACCAGTACAGTAGTTCTGCAGAAATTTCACCATTCTTGTTGGATCACGTCTGATGTACGTTTCTACAGTTTTAATTTTTCCATTTAAAAAAATCGAGAAAGTAACGTATTAAAAAAAGACACAGTTGATAGTGAATAATTAATTCTGGAAAGAATAGAAGAGACATCGATATGGGATTTCTCTAGCGATATACAGGGCGTTTCAAAACAAAGGCGAAAAATTGGAGGGGGTGATTCCTTGTTGAAAATAAAAGGTAGTTTGTTATATAAACGTTGGGTCACAAGTCAATCATTAAGGAGATATCGCGTTGCAAAGATGGTGGAAAAAAGAATGTTTTTATTGTTTTTCTCGTAAACGAAAAGCGTGGGAATGGTAAAATTTTGTGGAAGTGTTACCATCATCAAAAGACACTTGTGACATATTTTTTCACTTTTTGAAAATAATTGGAAAGGGTTGAAATAAACTACCCCCTTCAGTTTCTTTAACTATACTTTCAAAAAACTTCCTTAACGACGTAGAAAAAAATAAGTTAGGTTAAGCCGATTCATTTAGCAACTTTTTTGTCTATTATATTTTTTTGATAAAATTAACTGTTTCGACGTTAAAAAATAAAATGTAAAGTATTGCACGTCGGGAAGAGGCAGTTGTACTACACCCATTATTAGGAAAAACTCTAGTTGGCTGCTGTCAATTTTCGGATATTTCCATTGTTGCTTTGACAGATAGCAAATGGTTTGTACTATTTTAACATTTTGAGAGTGGCTTCGCTTAACGTCGAAACAGTTAATTTTATCATTGTATAAATAAATATAGTAATATATTTCCTTTGTTTGGAATATTGAGAACTTATTAATTAGTTTATTTTCTACCAGAGGGGGCCTCATGTTCCAAATCTACTTATTAATAAATTTAAATAGATTTATAGATATTTTATTCCGCGCCATCTAGACTCAAGAAGCGAAACATTCTCTTAATAAATAGGTTTCTACTATTTCAAGACATAACGAAATTATTGAGAAGATTATTTCGGTATACAAATTTCATATAAATTCAGAATAATTCAGATTGCTTTCATAGGGACAGCTTACGAACGGCCTTGTCATCACCACACATCCATTATATAAGATTCTACAGCGAAAGTGGTAGAGTGTAAAGTGGTCAAGGGCACAAATGTGTTTAGGTATTTATGAGGGGGCTGCATAGAATTTTTTTATATTTATATTATACAGAATGACCCATTTGAAAGCGGAACAAAAATTGTATTTGTTGGGCGATTAAAAAGATTTTTTTTTCAGTGATGAGCCTCTCTAACTCTACTCTAGTGCTAAATTTCAGAATGAAAATTAAAATTTCAAGACTCCCTTCGAAATTTTTCGAAGCGCTAAAATCCAAAAAAATGATTAGCGATTTTTCTATTTCCAATCTGAGTGCGGTTTTCTCCAGGTTAATATATGTAGTTTCAAATGAGTGTGACCGAAATATAAAAATAATGTAGGTCTGTAACAGAACTACAGTATAATTACAATAATTACATTTACATTATATTATCAGTTGAATAGTCATCATTATGAAATAATAGCTTTATAAACAAATAATTATTACTGCATTATAAATAAAAATATATCAACTTTACAAACAATTTCAAAAATAATTTCTTTTACATCTACCGTAGAAAAATATATAACAAAAATATGATTATTTCACCAGAATAAATAAATACCTAACCAGAGCCAGAAGTGTCTCTCCGTCGGCGTCGTACGCTGTTTCTCGTCTCGTGACTCGCTGCTGGTGTGCTGGTGCTGGTTAACCCGAGATATGTGGAGATATGCACGAGATTCTATCCCCACGCGGGAATAGACTCGTGGCCCGGTGACAACACCGGGCCACGAGTCCCGGTTTTTAATTTTTAAAGACGTCGTTTGGGGCCAACCGCCCCCTTGCGAAAAAGCCGGTCTTATCAATAAAATAAAATTAACTAATTTTCGGACGTATAGCTTAATTACACAACATTCATGCGCTGTGCGTTCTGTTTTTTTTCTTGATAAACAAAACAACAATAATTTTATTTGTATTAATTTTGCTCTACCTACGTATTTTATTTTTCGAGATTTCTGCACCTAAAGAACGCCACAAATGTGATCATTTTAAGGCGAGAAATACGACCACCTTAAGAAGTTATAGACCTAAGATATAACTTATTTAATTTATTACGATACTTTTCTCATTAGTTGGGTAATTGAATTGAACTGAAACAGCCTTCCAATAGTTTAAAAAAAGTTATACTTGTTGCATGTCGCCAAAATGCACCATTTTAAAGGAAACCGTGTTTAACGTATTTGTTGAACTTCCAAATCAGTACATAAAGTCTAACGAATTATTAATTTAAAAAGTAATTAGTTATGTTATTTTTATAAAACGGCATGAAATACAATACAGATTAATATGACAACATGAAAGGAAGTATTTAAAAAATAAAAAATAACCATTTAAAATTAAACTCAATATTACAAACAAATTTTGTCATTTTAAATTTTTTTTTAAATATGCGCCAGAGAGCTACTTAATAGACATTACTAACTGGCCCCTGGCAGTGGGGCTTATCACAATTGCGCCATTCCGACCCAGTAAATCCGACATTGTATCGACAATTTGTTTATTACTTTTGTTGCTGGTAAATTTATTTTTACTGAACAAATTAGAAAAACATAGCCACATTTTAAAAAATCATAGTAGTCTTGTATCTGTGAATCAGAAGTTGATATTTGCTATGTAGATAATCAAAACCTTAAAGCCGGGTATAGGCACATAATAGGTAACATAATAGGTCAATTTGGACGTGTTTGCTGGTGGCTCGCAAATATCTAGCGCGCATTCGCAGTGTACCTGAAAATTGCCGGTACTTGTAGCGAGCACAAAGGAAATTGATATTGGCTGATTCATAGCGATGGACCGTTAGAAATTTTCATGGCTGTAGTGATTATTTTTTCAGAAAATTTGATTCCTTGTATTATAATCAAGTATGTTGTATCGTTTTCAAAATGTTTACAATATTTCGAAAAATAATCATTTCTCATCACTGACTGAAATTAGTTATATCGAATGAAATGGAAAAATAATTTTTATAAAATATATAATTTTTATAAAGGAATATTTAAGCTTTCTAGCAATGTTTTATAGATGGCTTAATTTCATACAAGCTGCATATATTTTTTAGTGGAACGTCCTGTATATTTTTACATTTTCTAGTGCATAAAATTCTGCAATCTGTTAATCCATATAAATTGATACACACAAATGATATTACACACTCCTATACCTATTTATATCTTGCTTTCTGTGTAAATTAGGATTTTTGTTAAAATTAAGTGAATGCATCATATTTTTGCTCAGAATTATTATTACCTGTGTTCAAAACATCAAATCATATATCTGCTCAATTATGACAGCAAGCAATGAAAATTGCTATATCAGTGACAATTTATATTCCCACCACGGTATATACCCATCAATTATTTAGACATAAATTGACACAACAAATTCGGCTATAAGTATAGGTACCTATATAAATAATTGAAAGCACCTTTATTGAAAATTAAACTGCAAATTTAAGGTATGTTATTGCTTACTCTAAAAATAATATCAATTTAAGTTCATTTACAAATAGATAGCTAATTCAAACTAGAAGTTGGCGACTGCAATCGAATTCAACTGAAAATAATATTTTATATATACTAACGAAACCCTACAAAAAAAGCTGGAGGGGGAGGCCATAAAGTTTTTTCAGGTTTTTTTTTGTTGGTGGGAGTCGTACGTTGTCTGTCGTGTGTATACCGACAATGTTGTCACATCAGAAATTATGAAATCCGTAGATGTCCAACTCCAACAAGATATTCGTAGAAAATTCGTAGATTAGTAAAAACATGTTTCATTTAAGTTTAAATATGTTGATATAATTAAACAATAGAATGAATAGCCCTACAAAAATACCTGCGACATAATTTCAGCAGCTATCTTTAACTATATAATTTTTTGTTTGTATTAAATGTACTATTATTTTAGTAGATAAACCGCTGTTCTGTTTTAAACTTATTAAATTAATTTGTGACAACATCCGTTCACATGAAGCATTATGTATAAACATCCAGTGGTTTCTCAAATAGATACATAGTACAAATTAACTATTTGGATATTTAATATTTATAAGTTGTAAAACTTAAAAATCCATATGGATTTTAAAGTTTTTATTGAGAAAAAAATCCGTGAATCCGTACATAACAGAAATCTGATTTACAGATTAATCCGTAGGTCTGGCAACACTGACCCGATAACGGCAACGGTATTTTCCTGATTCATCTAATTGAGTTCAGAGCCATCTATGTCTAACTTCCTCTACCATTCTTGATCAAGTGTCGGCATGTAGTATTATTACAGAGGGAAAATTGCTAGAATAAATTTAGTAATAGATACAAACGATAGATGGCGACAACATCATTCGTCTCATTTCACTGATTCACAGTTTCAGTACGTAAAATATATTACTATATTTATTTATACAATAATTTTATCAAAAATATGTCAAAAGTGTCTTTTGATGATGGTAACACTTCCACAAAATTTTACCATTCCCACGCTTTTAGTTTCCGAGGAAAACAATAAAAACACTCTTTTTTCCGCCATCTTTGCAACGTGATATCTCCCTAATGGTTGACTTGTGACCCAACGTTTATATAACAAACTACCTTTTATTTTTAACAAGGAATCACCCCCTGAAAATGTTCGCCTTTGTTTTGAAACACCCTGTATATAGCAATAGACAGGCGAAAAGAAAAGAATATTTTATAAAATATGTTTTATTTTCAAAATTATTGAAAGAAATTACACAGTATACTATGTAGCAAATTAATGTTCTGATTGTCCTTTACAATAAACGAACCTGCTATCTGATATTACCTATTCAATGTTACATTTGACTTCTCTTCCAATTTATTTTCATTTTGAAAGTATTCTGCAAACAAATATCTGTATCTGGATACTTGCAGACTACCCTTTCTCATATTCCAACAGATTCAGGACTACTTTTGCTTGGTGTTTCTTCTTGAGCCTGCCAGTTTCCGTCTCTTGATCACACAAAACTATGTAGGATACAATAAGCATTAACAATATTAATTGTTAGCTTCTTTTCACATCTAACGGTCGATTAAAAATTCGCCATTTGTTCGCCAAAATTCCAAATGTGCATTCGATGAACTTGCAGGCTCTTGTAGCTTCATATGGACGCATAACGTATTCTGTTAGACCAAAACCCTCATCTCCAACCAAAACGTAAGGCATTGGTGTATTATTTGCTGTACTCAGAGTGACCTGTAAAATTTGGAGTCTTAAAGATAGTGGAATCTGCCTCTTTTCCATCATTAAGGGCGCCGTCTTCTTGAAATAGTGTTTTCTACAAATATAAGTAATTTTAGACATTTAAGAACTGAATAATATAGAGTTTAGCAAATAACAAGAATGTTGCCAACTGCAAATATTCAAAGGTACCGACGTAAAATCAATATATAACGTCAGAAAGCGATCTATCCATCAAATCTTTAGGTACTGAAACCTTTCACAATACGCATTTCTTTAAAGCAACTAAAGATGTAAACATTATTATAACATAAACTTACATAGTTCTGCATATAAGATTGTTTACTTTTGTTTATAAGTATGTGAAAATAATTGTTAAAATGTGGGGTTAGAATAGCGAAATAATGTGTGTCATACAAATGCATTTTAAAAGTTATTATCAATTTGTGTTGAGTTTAACAAAAGTGAATAAATAAAACATCAGGAATTTAATTTTTGACATTACTTTTGCTCTGCGTATTTTAGTTCGAGATTTCAGTGCCTAAAAAACACCACAAATTTGATCATTTTATGGCTAGAAATACAGCGACCTTAATGGCAATGAATTTATAATCGGTATCACAAATGGTAAGCAGCAAAATGGAAAAGAAATTTTTGTAATTGAAGTTTAAAGATCCAGATTCTTTGCGCTTGATAACTAAAATATGTTTACCGTCAACAGCTCCAATACATTGAGGGAAATTAATTATTAGTTAATTAATTAATTTTAAAACCTTCAGCAATGTTGAACTGCTGAACTGAATTGCTCTTGTAATAGTTCTGGCATACACAAGCCTCTAATAGTAGTTTCTCACAAGTCGATAAGAGTAGTGTAGTGGAAGTGGAAGTAAATAATGGACAAATATAAGAGACAGTTATCGAGAACTTAGAAGGCTGAAGAAATTAAAATAAGATCTGCAAATTGAAACAGCCGATATGTATACTTTTCGCAGATATTATTGTCAAGCAAATGCTCAGGTGAGCATTCTACTGAAGGCGACAAAACCAAAGAAGTGGTAGAAACAAAAACGGGAACAGCGAGACACGTTGGAAGGCCATATGATACATCCAAAAGTTCACAGCCCTTGAAATGAAATAAAAACAAAACCTGATTATAATGATTCAAATTTAATTGCGACTTTAAAATATTTTGTTGAAAATCGTGATGAGCGGAATATAGACAGACCGAATCCAGACTATGACCGACTGTTTTCGCTGAAATTTAAAAAAATCCCTAAGACCTAAAACTTTCACCAAAAATGGAAATAATTTCTTTCATTCAACGGAATCAAACATTTCTATCATCAATACTCCAATGCAAGTACTACACTATCCCAGCGATATCGCAACATTTATGATGGTAATTTGCAACACTGGTAGAACTCAAACCCTGCGCTACTGGCTTCAGTACCAATAGTTTCAGGTTCCAGGCGAGTTTCGCTATCAATGTTATCGCTAGATTCGAACCCATCGCTACCAGAAAGATCTAGGTATTCTCTTTCTATTAAAGATTATTTATTATTGGAAATTTTCCCCAATAATAAACTGTAAAGCTGTTCTAATGATAATTATAATAATTTTTTATTAAAATATAAATACAGAAAAATAAATTATTTGTTCTTATCTTAACGTGACACGTTGTTTTTTTCCTATGCTTATGCTTCTTCTCATGGGTTTACTGCCCTTTAATTGATTCCTTTATATGTGTGTGAAAACAGCCATGGGTACTTGTCCACGATTTTTAAATTAAATTGTCGATATCAATATACTTACATTAACATACATGATAAAACATGATACCAGTAAACACATTTATCAACAGTACTCATGTTTGGCCAATTTTTGAGTGTTTACAAATTTCAGTTTAGAAAATATTTAAAATTGTATGATGACCATATAAGTTAAATCTGAAAACGGTAAACTACTTCTAAAAAAACATGTACTAAATGTGCTACCTACCTATTTTCAACCGTAATAAGGGGATGCTGCCCCCATATTATGAAAATTAGTTTATTCCGTGGAAAAAACTGCATCGGGGAAGTTAAATATGAAAACAGCAAAAATACTTCTAAAGACATGTACCAAGTGTGCTATCTATCCATTTTCATAATAGAGTCGTAATAAAGGGATGCTGCCCTCATATTACGAAAACTAGTTTATTCCGTGTACGTTAAATCTAAAAACGGCAAAATACTCCTAAAGGCATGTACTAAGTGTGTGACCTACCCATTTCCAACTTCAAATAAAGCCTATACCTCTTAAGATGATGATATGGCATAAAGCAAATATTGTCTCAATTAAAGTATATGACTGGTGAATGTGGAACAAATGAATTACGATTAAAGCTAGATGACACATTTTTAACAAAATACACAGTCGACAAATTAAAAACAAATGAGCAAAACATTTTAGAAGAGGTAATTATTACTCTTTATGCAGAACGTAAGTTTACAACATGTAAAAAACAAAAACCACAATTGAGAAAGTTCGCAATGATCCCTTAGGAGGCCATTGTGGACAAAAAAGAACTTAAAGTAGATAAATGGAAAAACGTGTGATGTTGCCAATTTTATAAAGAAATGTCCTAAATGCCAAATAAATAAACCTAAACTTAAAATCACTAAACCTATGGTACTAACACCTACACCTCAAATATCCTGTTAGAAATACACTTAATTTCAAGGAAATTATAAAATATATTAAGTTAATTTACAAGTTTTAATACTGAGATACAAAGTGTTTATATAGGTTCGATACTTCCAGCTAATCAGGTTGTCTGCAGTCGAATGTGTATCCATTATATAATTTGTTAATAATAATAAAATAATTTTATTTAGCCCTTGCCTCACGGTACCTCTCGGGTTAAATGGTAACTATCGATTATTGATTTCTAATACGCCCCTTCCAGACATTAGAGTGTCCCACCCTAACAATATACAGGGTGGCCGAATTACTGTCACCTAGGGCAGAAAAACTAACAAGTATTTTATATCATTGATAGCAATTTGTTTTATACAAGAACAAATAAATATTCTATATCTCATTTCCAACATGTTCGCTAGTCTGCAGCTACTTAACGTATGCAAGAATAATAAAACTATGTGTATACACGAAATAATAAACATAATATTTTGACATAACTCTTAACAACTAATAATATAATAGACCTAATTAAACAAGAGATAATTTTGTAGAGCTCCTGCTCTTTCCTGGTAGAACTAAGATCGGGCCAAGTCCCACCCGCATAGTTCTCCTGTCGGTGGCCAAGCCCGAGAAGCGCATTTGCATGGACCATCTGCCAGAGCAAAGACCAGATGCCCAACTCGCACTGGTCTGTTCAGAACAGAGACCAAAAATCTCAGACCTGTTTGTCTTTGTTCTGAGTTCTTGCGACGGACTTATCACTGTAACTTATCCACGGTCGCATATTCTCGACCCTAGAGTCCCCTTACGTGGTACACGTAAACCTATAGCACCAGGTCAGCAATCTCGTACCCATCATTTTGGTCACTCTAACCTGCCCTCACCAACGCGGTAACAACTTGCGACTGGCGTCGGTGTTTGGATTGGCCGGAACTCGCAGCAGTACCAAATCTCCTTCATCATATCTCGGTCCAGTAATGCGATTTGTATCGAAGCGGCCACTATTTAGAATGCCCAGTGCTGGAAACGCAGAATCCTATGAGGGTATCAATAGATGTCACTCAAATGTCTTTGTCTCATTATTAAACCCATTACCTCTTATTGTTTCCAGGGAGTCTGTAATTACCTTATTATACCGTTCCACCTGACCGTTTCGCTTTGGAAGGGCCACAGCATTGAAATGATGCTATATTTTACGAGTCTAAATAAATTCCGAAAATTCACTTGACTTAAAAGATTTCCCTTGATTTGACGAGGAACATCAAATACCTTTCTCATATATTTTAGGACCCCCTATAGAAGCATCGGTGTTAATGTTTTTAATAGGGTATAGCAGAATAAATTTTAAAAACCGTTTGACGTTATACGATAAACCTTTCCACACTTAATTTCGTAATAAAAACATCTTTATTTTTGTTACTGTTACCTGACTAAAATTTAATTTTTCAGCAATTCATAGACGCTCGGATTCAGTAAACATTCTGTCCCTACTTGTAATCGGGGACGTAGTGGTGACATTTTTAACTTACCTACCTCTGACAGATTTGTGACTATGCACGAGCTGTACTCGCTAAGTAGTGCGATATGTATTCACAGCCTTTTGGTCATTTACCAGTGATTGACTAATAAAGTTTATTGATTGTATAGTACCTTGTAACGTTTAAAATGAAAACATGTTACAAAGTTACTTTTTGTTAGATTTGTCTTAAAATTAAGTATAGTAATTATTTTATTTTATTCTAATTGCAATTTAGTTATGCAATTATGGTTTACTAACCAATTAAAAATATATCCAAATTTGAATAAGAGAGTGAATATAACCAGGACATATGATTGTAGCTAATTTAAAAACATTGTTCTTTTTTGTGTTCTTTCTGTAAAAACCTTGGCAGATTATTTTAATAAATTAGGAATTTAACTAGGAGCTGTTTTTGTGGCTCAAGGAAAAAAGGAAAAAAAAAAGAAAGTAAAGAGAGTGGCCATTTTGTACAGGCACTTTGCCCAAATTTATTTTAGTGAAAGGACCCTATGTCAGCTGAGGTGAGTTAGTTTTTTAACTTAAAAATTACAATAAACCAAGAACTAATTATTACTGGATTATTCCAGGTCCTTGATAGCAGTCCTTGATAGACACTGACAAATATTTGTTACGTCGCCCAAAGTCCTCGTTAGTTTCAGATGGTAGATGTTTGTTACATCACCTGAGGTCCATGGTAGCCCTAGCGAACACATATTTGTCGCTTCATCTGAAGTATTGGCATTACCTCAAATAAGAAATGTTCACTTATGTCACCTGAGCTGAATGTTCACTTATATCACCTGAACTGAACGCAAGTCCGACTATCAGTCATACTTGGGGGCAGGTTTCTAATCATTTTCACCTGAGGTCTTTACATAAGGACAGGAAGTCCAGTTGCGGTTGGTCATATCCGAGGACCCGCTGCTGTCCATGCCGGTTGGTGAGCTACTGGCATATGTCACCGAGGCCTTGCCCAAACCTCAAAAGTAAGCATTTAGTATCGTCTGAGTTGAATGGCAAACTCCACGTCCGGTTCGATAGCAAACGAAGTTTCAGTCTTATCTCCTGGGACGACTGTGAGTAATTTGATTTTTTCTTTTCCTGTATATTGATGAGATATACTACGGAGCATTTCTCCAAGTTCGAGCAGCATTCCACCTGCAAAGAAAATACGTACTTATAGCCATCTTGATAATTTTGTTTATTACAATGCTAGTGACAATCATTTATTTTAAACTTTCATTAACCATATAATTGCTTAACGTATAAACTTCTGTAAACTTACTATACAGCTGTATAATGGGTACCTATTTTAGCAAAGAGCTCTAAAATAAATAATATTCGCAAACTGAATATAACATTACGTTGGATATTGATATAAATATTTTTATAATGCATTATGTGCATATTAGGTTAACAGAACTAAGTACTTACCTCGCTAGCTCACTGAGAATTTAACCTGTTGCTCCCAAAGTTTTACTTGTTTATTTACGAGTAGATTCACATACCATAGGGCAGACATAGTTGTCTTGTCTTCCTAAAATTTAAATTACTCTTATATATTTACACTCTTAGTTGCAATACTGTTGTTTATTAGCTATTAAAATTTTGGTATATAAATTATACTTACGGTAACGTATGTAACATTCAGACACTTTGTACGTATTTAAAATAAAAATAAAATATTTTTTTGTTAAATAAAAACAAAAGCCATTCTTACATATTAGATTAGGTCTTACTTCATACTCATAATGTCAGGCTGAAGCCATTTTAGGCAGACACGTTACCGGAGTTACCACATAGTATCTTACCGAACCAACTCATATGACATCATCGTAATAGTTGTATTTCTGTTTATATACATGTATATTTGTTAGTAACTTTAGTTATTAATGTACTTGATTTTTTTATTTACTAATTATTTAATTAAATTTTAAGATTTTCTTCAAATCGACTTATTGTTGCCCTTGTCCTTCCCCTCCTCGTCGCTGAAAGCGGCTGGCGCCCAAGCCAAGTAATTTCAGAGATATAAAAAATAAACAAAGTTCTAAAAATAAATAAAATCTTCTAAAAATCTAAATCAAAATCTAAAACAATCAAAGCATCCCTTTCAAAATTGATGAATCCCACCCTTAGCACCGACTGTGAAAGCTGCCGTGGCATTGTAATTGTTCAATTGGCTGATTTGAGCCAAGGACGTTACATAAGATTTTGGCGTCCAACTTAAGGGGCCTTATTATTTTGCTGAGGGGGATTGTTTCGTCCGTATTTATTGTATTAGTTTAATTTTTATATTGGTTTTTGGAAATTTGCTTTTACAGTAGTTATATTTAAAAATTTATTATAATACAGGGTGTAGAATTTATTCTAAACAAGTACTCTGGAATTACTTGTATTATTTTTTTCCTTACCCTTATCCTTAGACAGGGCTAGCAATTAAAAAAAGTTAGAAAATAATATTAGTATTGTTTGGAGATCGGTGGATTTTTTGTTGTTGATAGTTATCAAATAAAATCATAATATTCGAGTAGATGATATGAGGTGGTGCTAAATAAATGAGGGCAAAATTGATTTTTTAATGTATTTGCTTGTTGTATACAGAGCTGTGCAAATGCATAGATAGTTTGTTGAAGCTGCATATAAATTTGCAGAGAGGTATGTTTTTTATGTGCACAAATGATGGTTTGTTGCACATAGTGTATGTATGTTTTTGAATATAGTGTGTTTATAAATTTGGATGCGGGATGCATTGTGTCAAGTTTGCAGTTGCAAGGTTGAATTTGGTATTGAGTTTTTTTAAAGTTATTATTTAACTTTATATTTTCATATACAGGGCGTTTGATAAAGTAGTGTCAAGGCAAATTTGAAATAGAATAAGCAAAGTAAGTTTTTAAGTGTTCGATTTTATAAAGGACGCTTGTAATTTTGTTGAGCCATTACAAAGCTCGTTTATCGGATTTGGAATTATATCGGGTGCTCGAAAGATAGTACCAATTATTGAATATTTAAATATACAAGTTTTTTTTTCTCATACATCAAGTTACTTTCGCGTGCGTATTACTCGTACTGGGTGTGATATATACGGGGCGTTCTCAAACGTTGATACTATTAGTAAAGGTGCATATTATAATTTAAATTTAATTTAAATTTTCTTTAAGGTGGATACTTATTTAGAAATATTAAAGTCAGTGTGCCAGTATTTTATTTTTCCTTTCTTCAATTATACAGGGTGATAAAACAATTTTTGACATTTTAAGGCAAATTATTTTAAATTATATCGTGTTTTGGAGTTGGATCGTTTATTGTTTACGTAGTTGGTCACATTTAACAAAAGATAATGGCGGAGTATAACATGGAGCCGATTCATCTTAGGACTCATGAAATAAATTACGAATTGAAAATAAGGGGCATTGTTACTACGGCCAGTGATATGTATCAGAAGAGAAGATTTTTGAAGAGAGAATTGCAGAAAGATATGGCTCGTCTGAGAGTTCATAGCTATGAAGTACTGAATTTTTCATTGGACATTGAGAAAAAGGAAATAGAAAAAAGTCTCAAATCTATAACTACTTTAGTTGATGACTTCGATGGAATGAACAAGGACGTATATGAGAGAATGCGGAGCAGGCTAGTGCATCTTGTAGGAAGAGTTAGACGCATTCCAGAAAATATTGAAGAGATATGTGCTTATCGGGGTGATAATTTGATTATGGTATCCACTCTTGAAGATGAACTTGATGAAATTATGCAACAACATGCGCAAGGAGATATTTCTCGGCCTAGTACATCCACAACAAGTACTCCAGCTACAAGTAAATCTTTTCCGGTCCACAAATGGAATCTCACTTTTAATGGAATGGAAACCAAGACTTCCGTTAATTCTTTTCTAGAGCAAGTTGAAGAGTTAAGTTATGCAAGAAATGTTACGAAAGAGGAACTCTTTAGGTCTGCAGTAGAATTATTCGATGGTGCAGCTAAGGTGTGGTTTCGCTTAATAAGGAAGAATGTGAATTCGTGGAATGAATTAGTAGCAGCCTTGAAGAAAGATTTCTTACCTAAGGATGCCGACGATGATCTCTGGGAATGCATTCGTAATAGGAAACAAAAAAGGGACGAACGAGTTATTATTTTTGTTGCCGCCATGGATAATCTCTTTGAACGTTTAACGGTAAAAGCAAAAAGTGACGAGAAACTTAAGACAATAAAGAAGAATTTATTGGAGGAGTATCACATCCATTTGGCCCTAAAAGACATCAAGTCAGTGGACCAGTTACTAGAAATCTGTCGAGCGTTGGAAGATGCCGGTATTATTAGGTCAAATAATCAACGTTCTTGTATGCATAAAAATATTTCTTCTCTGGAACCGGACTTATCGCATTTACCTACCTGCAGCTCTAGATCGGGAAATTTTTCAATAAATTCACGGGTTGCCAATACATTACGCTGTTACAAATGTGGACAAGTTGGCCATTTTAAGCGAAATTGTAAAACAGCACTACAAAAAGAAACGAAGAAGAAGAATCCCCGCTGCTTTGGTTGTGGAAAGGAAGGCGTCATAAAACCTAATTGCCCAAATTGTACAAAAAACTCATAAATAGAGGATGTGTTACGAGCCAGTGTTCCTCTATGTTAAATTTTAAGGCTCGCAAGTGGAATAAACGATCGCACAGTCGCACTAAGGATTATACTACTAGGAATATTTATCCAGACATAAGAACTTCAAGAACGGAGAGAAGTTACTCATCCTTTAGGAAAACCTCTAAAATTGAATGGACAACTTGGCTAGGTTTCGTTAAAGATTTTTATACGACTCCTTTGGAGAAGAAAAATGAAGACCACTCAGAAGTAATTCATAGTAAGAACAATTATAGTAAATTCATGGAATCTAACATGTTATTGGTTGAACGTAAGCATGATAACAGGCCTTACATAAAGGTGGATATTCTCGGCAAGACGGTGGTAGCTCTTTTGGATACCGGGGCTAATAACTCAGTATTTGGGGATAAAGGTTTACACCTTCTGGAGAAATTTAACTTGGAAATTTTTTCTTATAATGGAGCAAGTATTCGTACGGCAGATGGTAGATCTCATGTAATAACTGGTTTTGTTAATTTACCTATTTGTATTGGGAATTGTTTTAAAATAATCAGTGTGTTAATTGTGCCTTCGTTATCACAAGGTTTAATTTTGGGCAGTGACTTTTGTAAATTGTTTAACATAATTTTAGATAGCGGTCGGAATGAATATTTTATAAGGAGGACTAATGAACCGTTAATTTGCTTGGTGGATGACACTTTTATAGTTGATGTCAACAGGGTCAAGGCTGTACACTTAGATGAAGACTTGACACCAGATCAAAAAGGAGCATTCTTTAATCCAAAGGGCATCCTTAAAAACTCGTAATGCCCTTGTTCTACAATAAATGCAGTTTTTTCGACAGAGTTTGGGTGAACTTCAATTTGATGGAAGCCACTGGCTAAATCTAATGTGAAATAATTGCAACGACCTAGTTTGTCAAGAATATCCGTAATATGGGGAAAAGGGTATCGATCTTCAATTGTTTTATCATTTAACTTACGATAGTCAATGACAAGTCCTCGTTTTTGGGTACCAGATGCGTCGAGTTTTTTGGGCACTATCCAGATAGGGGAGAACCCCTTGGCCTAAGCTCTTGCTTATGCTTGGCTTAATGATTTTTCTTGTAACATTTTATCGATTTGTGTACGTACTTCATCCTTATGAACATGCGGGAAACGATAAGATTTAGAAAAAACAGGATTTTCATCTTTAGTACTAATTTCATGTTTAACAGAATTATAGAAAGTTAAGAGATCATATGGTTTTAAGAAAATGTCATGAAATTTGTTACAAACATCCAATAAGGCTTTTTTTCTTCGGAATTAAAATGATCAAGACGAAGTAATTTTTCAATATTATTTTTATCTGAATGTACAGGAGGAGATTTAATATTATAGTCATAGGAATCGTAATATTCAGAAAAAGGTTCAACATCGAGGGGTTCATAAAATTCAACAGATTGAGTTTCCTCAGACATATTGCATATTTCGACAGTAGCATAACCTATTCGGCATGTACTTATAGAAGCGGGAATATAGAGATTGTCCGTTGACTGATAAGGGATGTAAATGTCTCCATCAGGTGCCTTTACAGGAATTTCTTTAAGGACGCCGTATGCATTAATAGAATATCTTTTGGTATTTTCATCTGGATGACGATAGTTAATTGGAATATTGACAGACATATCAGGATTACAAAGAGATTGTTCCGAAAAATTAATTGATAAATGGAATTTTTGAAACTCATCAAAACCTATTAAACCATCATAATACTCATGGAAATCATGACGAATCACGGTGATTCATTAGAATTAAATTCTTTAAAGATTGGAATGTCGGCTTTATACCTTGTTGAAAATGTACCTGCACATGTTTTTAAATCAGTCCTATCTATATAACTACAAGAAGGGTAGTTTTGTTCAATTATAGAAGGTCGAATTATAGTTTCGCAGCTGGTATCTATTAGTAATTTCATAGGTGGTTGTTGAATTATAATAAAAGGTAATGGGCAAGCTTGTCTAAAGCATTAATTTGGTTATATGGTGGTTCTTCTTCGTCGAATGCTATTTGGGGCTGTTCTGATCCGTAGCTAAGTGAAAATTCTCATTTTCAAATGTTTCCTTGACTTCTGGTTCCATTTGTTCTTGATAGTAGCAGTTTTGTTCTTCGTTATGCTCCTCTTCATAATATTCAAGTTGTTCTTCTCCATAGCATTCTTCTGTTTGGAAAGGTTCTTCTCCGATGTGGTAGAGTTCTTCAGATGTCCAGTTTCTTGGGCCTGTGGGCTGGAAGTGGTTATGGTCTTGGTATGGTCGCTTTTAATGTAGTTGACATATGTTTTGATTTATATTAGGAAACTATACATTTAGCTTTAAATACATTTTGTGGTTTACCAAAAACTTTACTACCTGTTCGGAATTTTTGTGGGAGCGCTGGTCTCGGTTGAATATTAATTGGTTGTGAAGGAAAATTTGATTTTTATTGTTGCACTATGGCATTTGGATTTCTAAATGGATTTTGATTATTTGAATTAAAATTTTATCAATTTGGATTATATGCCACAGTTGGTCGTGAAACCAAAATAAATTTTACCAAATTGATGAAACGTATCGGATGATCATTATCATAATCTTTTAAAAATAAAACGTTAAAATTATTCAGATCTGAAAAAACTTACGTTTTGGTAACTTTTGGTACCCGTTTTTGGGTACCAGATGCGTCGAGTTTTTTGGGCACTATCCAGATAGTGGAAGACCAAGGGCTTATGCTTGGCTTAATGATTTTTCTTGTAGCATTTTATCGATTTGTATACCTACTTCAGCTTTATGAACATGTGGGAAACGATAAGATTTAGAAAAAAACAGGATTTTCATCTTTAGTCTTAATTTCATGTTTACATAACAGAATTATGGAAAGTTAAGAGATCGTCTGGTTTTAAGAAAATGTCATGAAATTTGTTACAAACATCCAATAAGGCTTTCTTTTCTTCGGAATTTAAATGATCAAGACGAAGTAATTTTTCAATATTATTTTTATCCGAATTTACAGGGGGAGACTTAATATCATAATCATAAGAATCGTAATTTTCAGAAAAAAGTTCGACTTGTTGCGTTATCAATTTTTTAAAATTATTTAAATTTTGGAACAGAAAAAAGAATTTTGAAAAAAAAATTTTGTTTATTGGTCTAACTTATAGCTAAGGTTTTCCAACTAAAATCAAGACGTTAGTTTGAGTTTGTTTCTTAAATCTACTTGTTTACAATGAACGGCGGGCCTATTGTTCTCAATTGAAAATAGGGATCGTGAGTTAAGTTGCAATTTGGAGGAAAATAATGCTTGACTTACTACTTTTTGGCGTTTTTCGGCCTGGTCCTCTCAGTTGACTAAATCCGGGTCGATTTATAGTCCTGGGTGGCTTCGGCTTAACAGATATGGCAAAAGCTTAACGTTTATATTATGTTTCTTAGAACACCTTGAAGTAAAAATATCTAATATACAGTGGACATAACTTGCGATTTTGCGGACTTTTATACAGAACGGTGGGAAGTGTCGTGTGAAAAAATCGCGGCGCGCTAAGCAATTAAAGTACAGCGTGCGGCAAAGAATTAAAATACAGTGTGAGCAAAATAAAATAGGTTCATTACAAACAATTTCCACTTAGTTTGAAATCACCCTGTATATATCTCTGTAATATCTTTTACTGAGTATATAAGATATGTAAGGAGTATTGTGCCGTTTTCAGATTTAACTTACACGATGACGTTTTTTTCCACTGAATAAACTAATTTTTGTAAAATGAGGGTAGCATCCCCTTACTTATTACGGCCCTATATTGAAAATAGGTAGGTAGCACACTTAATTAAAAATATTTTTGCTGTTTTTAAATTTAACTTACAACAATGTTTTTCTTCCCGGAGTAAACCAATTTTTACTCCGGATTACATCCCCTTATTACGGCACTACGTTCAAAATGTGTAAGTGGCACACTTAGCACATATCTTTAGGAGTATTTTGCCGTATTCAGATGGAACTTACACGGTTTCGTAATATGGAGGTAGCATCCCCTTATTACGGCCCTACGTTGAAACTGGTTAGGTTACGTTGAAAATGGGTAGGTAGCACTCTTAGGATATGCCTTTAGGAGTATTTTGCCGTTTTCAAATTTTACTTACACGATTTTTTTTTCACTACACTGAATAAACTAATTTTCCTAATATGAGGGTAGCATCCCCTTACTACAGTTCTACGTTGAAAATGGGTAGATGACACACTAAATACATGTCTTTAGGAGTCTTACCGTTTTTAGCTATAAATTTAATTACCATGGACAAGTATTCATGGCTGTTTTCACACCCGTCTCCTTTAGTGACGTAATGCCTTAACAATGAACTTTGGAATTCCCAGCGGTGCTAACAAATAGATAAAACTGATAAATATAAAAAACAGTTGTTGATTTTTAACTCTTTGGGAATCTGTAGCTCTAGTACTACGTAAAAAAAATGTTTGGTTACACAACAAACGTGGGTCTCATTCTATTGGTTTTGTGAAGTTAATTAACAAAAAAACAATAATAATAATAATAATGTCTCTATGAGGTACTCAGCCTCTGCTTCTGCTGGTACAGTTGCCTGCCAAGGGTAGAAACCTGGGACGGAACAGTGTCTCTATCCTTGTTCGTTACCCGATGTTACCTTCAATTTAGCCACCATGGAATGTCGATCCAATTCCCTTGCATGGTGTACTTATACTCAAGAGAAAATCGCCACAAATTAGGTACTAAATCTCGGAAATGACAACACTTCCAGTCGAAAACCTAACTGAGAAGACGTTTTACAAATTTTCCAAGACTTCCACCTCTTGGTCCATTGACCTATCTCAATATCAACGTACTTAATTAAGGGAGAACTTTCGCCAATTGTTCCAAATTTCTGTAGCACTTTCCTTAATTCCAGCGACCGAAAATTTGTTATCCGTTTTTAACGATTTGCTTTATTTTTGTGCCGCTCTCGCCTTGTTAAAAAGATCACGCTGGCTGACCGTTCTGCCACAGGCCAGTCTTTTTTCCGCAGCGCAAAAAGTTTTTGACAAAAACTATGCTTTGAATATGTTCTAGCGTTATTAATGATACCAAGTATTTTAGTTTTTAGTGGCATAATTTTAGTTTTTATTGGGTTTTTGCCACACTTCTGAAAAAATAGATTAATTAAATAAGCCCTTGCGCCAAACGGATCAGTCGAGGGTTATTTTTGAAACTAAGTTTGCCTAACCAAAAAATCACACTGAAAAAAGCAGATAAGTAAAAAATAACAAAAATTACATCACTATCGCGCGATATTGATGAGATTTTTTGGTTAGGCAAACTTAGTTTCAAAAATAACCCTTGACTGATCCGTTTGGCGCAAGGGACCCAATAAAACTAAAGAAAAACAATATCACTATATTAACAAAAATTGTTACAATAACTAGCAGCTCATCGAATAATAATGAATACACATTCTGGTGTAGTTAAAAAACCTTGCGTTGTGCATCCTCGGTTATTGATAGAAAAGGTTTAAACATCCCTTCTAGACGAGACGCCACCATTGCAGGCCATTTCCTTTTCGTCTAACATAACAATTGCTTGCTCAATATTCATGTTGAAACAACTACACTGACTAACTATTTAAATAATATTATTCTTGTTGGTCGGTTTTGAGTATTTGTGACGATCTAGCCGCACAGCCAACCCGCTAGTGCACGCCAATTCTGTTGTTTAATGTTACAACATTTACGACTAGATTTACGAATTTTGTCTCATATGGACCACAAAGTCACCTTTTATGAAAAGCAATGCTGTAAATTTTTTGAATACATTTTTATAAGATCTTTTAATTTTAAGAAAGACTGCTATAACGCAGTCGCTGCTTCAGGCCGCGCTACGAAATCACACCTTAAGAAGGCGTTCAGCGCCCTATGTTTTAAAATTATTATTACTAATCATAAATTATGCAATAAATATAAACCATATCTAAAGACACAAATTACAACATTTATATTAGATTAAAAATATTTTTCGCACAATCAAATAAGATGTTCAGGTTCTTCAAGGGTGTTTTAAAAACTACTGTTTCACTTTTTAAAATTTATTTATACACTTAGAAGACAATTTTACACTAAAACGATAAGTACCTTCTTTAGCAAAGTGTTTAACTATAGACTGAGGAAAGATAATTGACTAAATATTGGAGTACAGTAGGTCCATGACATCAGTCGTCAGTACTGGACTAATTATCTAAGTGCACTCTCGCAGCTTTCTAGTCGGTGTGGGGCGCCACATTTTCGGGCACTTGACAAGTGCCTCCGGCCATAAATCCTCCACCCTTAAGATTTTGGAACGTCCTCGTTCCACTGAAATGTAATTTTATATTATGATGACTGGAATGCTCGAAAAGCTGCGCGAATGGGATTACTCATGATCAGCGCCATATTTGTTTTGTTCCTCCTAGCAATGGCGCAGCAATAAAGATTTAGCTGATTGTGAATTGAAATGAAATTGAATTCTGGATATGAAGAATTATTTGGTGCTATATGCAGGTTAATTTTACAGTCCCTTATAAAACATGACATGTTCCAACAATAACACCCACAAAAATACACAAAAATTAACACTAACGAGACACAAGATAAAAGAATGTACTGGTTAACCACACTGTATGCCGTGTTTACAAATAAAATAATGGAAAATTAAGAACACAATTCATATCGTAGGTGCAGATGATTGTCTCTCTCGCACCCATATACATAACCAATGAAGCATTTCTTTGCTGAGTTTCATGTGCCTCCTTTTGTCTGCTCCTAAGTGTGTCCTTTATTTGGAGCATTCCACATCGTACATTTCACTGCCTCGTTCCTGGTATGGTACAGGAATGTAAGTTTCTGCCCTTCCTCGGCAGGGATAATCTCTGGAAATTTGCGTTTTTGGTACTTCGGGCAACTGAAAACTTTTCGTTTGTACTGACGTATAAGGAAGATAGATATACATATTATGATAATCGTTGTTATTGAGGAATTAACGTAAAAATGTAGTGATTGTACACTTAGGGTTTCTTATATTTCTATTAGATCCTTATTTAGTGTAGAAAAGTTTGAGATATGCGTTGCTTACAAATTGATGAAATAGTTTAACTTATATAATAAAGTATCATATTGAGGTACTCTTACATTAAATATCTTAGGTTTGTTTTGATATACAATTTTTCTTATTTCTACTTTACAAAATTCCTTAAAGATGGTATTCTGATTAATAATATTGCCACGGAATTTGCCCCACTCGCACCCAATTCGACGACTGTGGCATCGCAAAACGCTATTTTGCCCTGATCGTCCCTACGCGATGCTAATAAACAAACAAAATAGAGATGCTAGAAAATACCTGGAATATTCGTTTGATCTATACAAGTAGAATAAACGGCCGAGTCAGTCACTTTTGAATTACAGTCTTGAATTTGAGTGTTTCGTTGGAAATTTCCTGGACATTCAGAGCGAATTAGTGATTAATTAAATAGTGTTTAGTTGAGCTATAATTAGTATTCAGTAGAGTACAGAGTAGTTAATAAAGATAAGTGATTAATTAACGGATTGTTTTTCTGATAAAGAAAAAGATGAATTGGAAAATCCGTGACAATATGTTCTTGTGTCTCATTTTCACAGTCTTCAAGAATGTCTAAATTATGGTTAGTTATCACTAAAATTTGGTGATTGTTTAGTTCTTGTATGATTTCATAATTGTTAGTAACGGAAATCGAGTTGCACAATGTTAAGGTTTGACAAAAGACACTTTTTACTTAACGTTGCATTTTACAGACGAATTGAGTTGTGGAGTCGTCGCATTGTTCTTCGGTCCACTTTGTAGTGGTCAGATGTTGGAGATGATACTTGGCAAATGGTAGAATCATTTTCTTGTAAGCATTAGGTAAAGGGTAAACTCGGGAATAACTAAATCGTATGGGATTTATGATTGGTATATGCAACATGCAAACAAGGGCTGTTTTGTGTAACAGCGCGTTGATCTTAAAGAACTTAAATAACGAGAAAGGGTGACTATAATTAAACATTAGTAATTGTTCTTTTTGCTATAGTGATAAAAGGTGTTTGTAAATAGCTATCATTTCAGATATTTTAAACAATTTTAAATTAATGATATTTAAAAAGGATAGTGAAATTGTTATTTCAATTAATTTAGCGTATTATAGTAGCTCGTTAGTAGCGAATTGCAAATTCAAAAGTTCTATACTTATAGTTTCAGCTAAATTTAAGTCTAAATGTTTAATATCTGCCTTCTACTGTTCTGTCAGATGTGTAGCGAATGATACAAACTTGTTTTGTGTCACGAATTTCTCTTCGTTTTCAGAAAGCAATTTTAGGTTAGAATCGATTTCCTGTCATTATTGTCGGGATTGCCGCTAATGAATTTTATTGTGATTCCTAGTATATTTGCGAGACCTCTTTTATTTCATCCGGGGATTAATTTTAATAAATTTTCATGTAATGTTTCTAAATGTTTTTATATATTTTTAAGTATTAATAATATTGTGTGAAACTAACTACTCTGTGGACAATATTATTAATACCTAAAAATATATAAAACTTACATAAAGGGTAAAACATTATTCAAGTAGGTATTGTCATATTTCATTCATTGACAGGCTAATGTCACTTTTGTCCTTGTCGATATTTAATTTCAAATAATTTTAATTTATATAATAATTTTTATAGTTAGATCTTTGACTCAACTTAAAGGAGGCCACCTGAAGAAGCAATCCTAAAAATGCAGAAATAGGTCAGATTTCATCTATTGTGGTTGAATTTTCGAGTTACCACTGCCAAAAGTGAAGTTAGATATTTATAGAGTGTTTTCATTAAAGCAGGTTAGTAAATTTAGATAGAATAATTTCTTTAGATAATTATTGAATAGAGCTTTGCCTGTGGAATTGTTCATTAGCATACCTAGATGTTGGTATCAGAGAACATACATATGACTTCATTCATAGGAATTGTAGGAGATTTGATTTATATTAGCTTAAAATACCTTTCTAATACAGTAAAAAAATGTTTCTAAATGTTACAAATATGCGCGACTAAGGGATTGTTTTTACTTTTGACTAAAGTTGATTTTAATAGAAGATTAGGATATATTTGTCTTATGGTCCTTGTGTTTAAAAAAAGTAGATTTTATGATACGTTTGAACGAATTTCGCTGTATCCAGTGTATCTTGATATAGAGGGTTCTCTATTGGTATTTTGTGTTCTTAAAAGGCCTGGCTGAACGTAGGCGTCAGCAGTAGGAACCTGTACAGGATTTATTTTTCTTATTCTCTTGAGATTTCTTAATGGATACTTTGTAGTTTTATTTTGGGTAGTTTTGCCACCTTTTAAGAATTAATCGTTTTAGTATTGTTCAAGGAGGGGTTGATACTTTTGTACTAATTTATTTCTATTATCTAGACCTTTCATGTACATAAGCTCATTTTCTACCTGTGGTTATTCATCACGGATATTCGCATTGTATTTGTCGATTCTTTGTTGTTCTTTGTTAAGAATTTGATGGTACAAAGTTTCGTAAAAAGATAGTAATTCATTTTTTCTGTTCTGATTATAGTCTCGGTAAACGTTCAAAGTCTATCTCATGTTCGTTATGGTTTTCATACGAACCATACAATAGCGTGAATGGGGTTATTACTGTAAGAGTAGACAGATTGGTTGTAAATTGTCACTGCTGTTATCATGAGCTCTTCAATGCTCTGATCATTCTGTTTACAGCTAAGTACTCTTAATTTTTCGTTTATAGAACTGTGAAATCTTTCATTGGGCGATTTCATAGTAAGTTACGTATGTTTTGTCAGGTACTATATATTCGGTTAAACATTTTTGTAAATTATTTTCGACATTTCCGTGGCATATTTTAACTTTGTAATACATTCGCTTGTCGCTTGGTTTTTTAATGTCGACCGTGTAAGCATCTGAATATTTTAAAATAATTCTGTGGAAGGATTGCAAGGGTTTTTCTGAAATGAGGAAATTACAAATAGGATTTTCTATGGCCGTATGTATTGTTTCATAGCTACAACTGGTCTTGTTGGACTTAAATTTATTCGCTGGGCTAGGAGAGTACTGTCAAGGATATCGTCTAGTGTAGTAGGTGATATCTGTTCATCTAGGTTAAGGAATAGGCTAGCTAAGTCTATGTTGTCAGAGAACTGGGGTTGAGTGTCTAAATTTTGTGCCTGTAACTTTATTAGGGCATTTATTTCGTTAAAATTAATTTCAACTCTGTTGAGAGCAGAATTAAAGGTACTAATGTAAAAGGCGATTGGCTTGTTTTCTTGAGAAATTACTGAACCGATGGCAATATTAGAAGCGTCTGTCGTTATCGTAAATTGTTTCTCGAAATCAGGATATGCTAATATTGGGGAATTTGTGATTAGTTGTTTGCGGATAGAAAAAGATTCGTTATAGGCGGTGTTATTTATATAAATTTTAGTATTCTTTTTAAGACATCACGTCATTGGTAATGTAATTTTCGAAGATCGTAATAAATTTCTATAGTAACCTGTCAATCCTAAAAAGGCTTTAATTTCCTTTGTGGTTTTTGAAATTGGATATTTTTGGACCGCGGCAATTTTGTCGGGATTAGATTTAATACCGTGGGGTGTTATTATGTGTCCTAGAAATGGTACATCTTTTCTTAGCAACTCACTTGTCGAGTTGTACTTTAAGGTTATTAAGTTCGGTGAAAATTTATAGTGGTTTTTAGGCTTTCGCAGCCGGTGCTATCATTTGATACATAGTGATTTTCTGGGTTGTTGTAACTGATCGCTGCCAGAAACAGAGTTAAAATCAACATCACTAGCATTAGCCGAGATTCTTTTACCTGCCCTGGCTGTTCATGGGCTAGGCTCTGTGGGGACAGACCCGCTATCGGCGTCTCTGGGCGTGCCCATATATTGCTTTCAGTTCCTATTGTTGGTATTACCACTATTACGGTCGGAACCGTTCCTCGGATAATAGTGGTGCTCAGATGCGTTCCGTAGCCGCAGCTGTAACTGGTCGCATCCCATGCTTCCAAACGTTTCGCCGTTCTTTCATATTCATTTTTCCTGGTGATAAACGATCTCTGTGTCATACCTATGTAGTCTTTGCCACATTCACAAGGTATGCGATATGCTCCAGAAGTGAAAAGAGGATCTAGCCGATCGTTTACTGGCCTCAATTCTTGTTGGATTTTTCGGGTGGGCAAAAATCTTGTCCTAACCCCCTTTCTTTGGAGCACTTTCCCAATGCGATCTGTCACATTATTAACATATGGCACAGGCATGCTACCTGTAGATATTCCTTCGGTTACTCGCAATGTTCCCGTTTGTGTCTTGGATTAATCACACGGTTTATATCCCGTTCTTTATAACCATTTGCTTGTAACACCTCAGACAGATGTTTTAGTTCATTGTCTAAATGTGTTGGGTCAGAGATTACCTTAGTCCTGTTGACCAATGTTTTAATAACTGTCTTTTTCGCGCCGGGTGATGATTCGAATTTGCTTGTAGGTACTTATCAGTATGTGTTTCCTGGACCTATTCTCTAGCCTTTCAAATTTACAAATGTGTCGCTCTGTTGCCTTTATGCGCTCCGTATCAGCTGCCTGTGACGTCATTGCATCTGTTTTTACCCAGCGATCCTGATCTAAGGTTGTCAACATAGAAAAATGTAGTTCGTATAGTTTCCGTTGGACAACATACAGGTCTCTACGTGTATGATGTATTTGCTCGAGTAATAAAGCTCGGTTGGCACGGTTATAGATTCTATCAGCCGCTACAGACTTGATTTTGTGTCTTAGTTGAAGGTACTTCGGTAATCTGTCATGGTCTCGACATCGACAATGAAAGGCGAGACTGGACAAAAGACGTACCCTTCTCATTCATAATATTTCAAACTATCTAATCCGTTGGTGAACTTCCTCCCCGTAGAGGTTAGTTATAGAGTAAAGTGGTATAATACGTCCCACATTTCGGAAATAATTATTAACATAAGTGTTTTGAGCGTTTATCAAAAAACAAGTGAACAGGAAATAACTAAAACACGAACTTACTTCAAAACCAACAGAAATTTTTCTAAAATAACTTCAAATAAAAAAAATAGATTTATAAAAATATAAATAGGTGATTGTAATTCGCCCCCGGGTGAAAAGTTGATCCTGACAAGCTATTTTTTATTTTCCATTCGTTTTTTTGACGTCCACATCTGTTGCACATATTGAGGTACATCGTGCAGCTTTCATGTAACCACTTTCCACAAACTATGCACTGAATCCAATTATATCTGGATTTGATTGAATAATAATGTTATCCACACTGAATGCAGTCGTTATCGTTAGTGTCTGAAGTCTCATCTGAAGATGCATAAACTATGGATGAATCCTCTTCTGAAGACGAAGTAAAAGGTTTCTTCTTGCTTTTATCTTTTTTCGAGCAGTGAGTTTACACCAGATGTACAGGCGCACTGGAACATTTGTGTTTTAGCCGACTTTTTATCAGATAGAACCTGCCGTTTCTCTGGAAGTATTAATAGGAATAGTTGGCACATGAGCAATTTCTCTCAAAAGTTTAGATGGAGTTTCGTTTGCTTCGAGCTCAGGATTTATTGCAGAATCACTGAGAATCTTGACAGCGGCAGCTTCTTCGAGAACAACTTCTTTAGATGGAGTTTCTTTCAATTCGGGCTGAGAATTTATTTCATGATCATTGAGGATTTTGGCAGTAGCACCAGCTTCTTGAGGGAGAACTTCTTGATTTTGAACCTGTACATCAGCACATGCAGCATCAGAGACATTAAAAAATGTTCGGGGATAACAGATGGGTCTTATGGATAAATACCGGTTGCCTTAAATCAGGATACTGCATTACTAACAGTAGCTGATTTAAGCCTAGTCTTTCCTATCAGTGCAGAAACGAATTTGGTTAAAAGTGTTTATAGGTTTCGTTAATTCCATTATGGTTCTGTGTATGATATTCTTGTAATTTTTCTTGAAATTGTTCGATTTTTAGGTTGGTTAATAATTTTGTATCTTTAATAAATTTTACGGATTCACCAAATAGTTCTCTGCAAGTTCGTAAAAACTGTTTTTCCAAACTGTCGTCTTCAAAGTAAGTTGCGTATGTTTTGTTAGGTTCTATATATTCGGTTAAGAATTTTTGTAAATTATTTTCGACATTTCCGTGGCGTATTTTATAAAACATTCGCTTATCGCCTGATTTTTTAATGTCGCGTCTGAATATTTTAAAATAATTCTGTGGAAGGATTGCAAGGGTTTTTATGAAATGAGGAAATTACAAATAGGATTTTCTATGGCCGTATGTATTGTTTCATAGTTATAACTGGTCTTGTTGGACTTCAATTTATTCGCTGGGCTAGGGCAATGTCAAGGATATCGTCTTGTGTAGTAGGTGATAGCTGTTCATCTAGATTAAGGAAGAGGCTAGCTAAGTATATGTCATCTGGGAACTCGGGTTGAGTGTCTAAATTTTGTGCCTATTAGGGCATTTATTTCATTAAAATTAATTTCAACGCGGCTGAGAGCGTCGGCGACTACGTTTTCCTTACTGTTTAAGTTTTTCCTGAAGTAGGTACTGTTTTGGAGAACAAGTGCATTCTGCAGTTGTTGTGTAGAAAGCTGAATTAAAAATAGTGGGCGTGTGGCCAGATATTAACTATAATTTGACGCAAAGTGAGATATCCGAATAAAAGTTGTAATTAAGAGTCCGGCTTTTTATTTACCGAACCGACGTGTTGTTAAGACGGGTAGTCTTAGTGAAGTAAAATAGTGGCGACCGTGGCAGGACCCGGTATTTCACCTTTTTCTTGTTCTTTGTCCGAAAGCGAGTACGCATGACAAATGGAGGACTGTTTAAATTAGTGCGATACTCAATATACTTTTCGAAGACAAACGTGTGGTTTACTACTCTGGGTTTGTTCTGGTGAACAACTGTAGTAACACTTTTGTAACTGCTTTAATTTAAATATGGATCACCGAAAGAAACATCGCAAAGTGCTCCGCGCTTCTTTTACGAAGGTAGCCAATGAGTTTGAACATTTGCTATCTAATCCTAAGGCGGAGCGACGATTGATTCAGGTTTCTTTGAACATTTTACAACAAAAATGGGAAAGCCTCAAGCGAGCAGATAGCGAGATTTACGACGCGCTTCTGGAAGAAAATGCTAGTGAGGAAGACTTGTTGGCAGATATTGAAGGTAGCGACCATTACGAACGCAAATACAATATTCTGAGTGTACGTTGTGAGGAGATTCTGAGACCGCAGGCTGTAGAGGTGAGGCCAGTTTTGTCAGGTAGCGGAAATGGTGACTTCGTACAAGATAAACGTAAATTTAAGTTACCCGTTTTGGAATTTAAAAAATTCGATGGGACTATTAAAGACTGGCTTCCATTTTGGTCCCAATTCAAGAAAATCCACGACGATCTTGAACTAGATTTAAGCGACAAGGTCGAATATTTAATCCAGGCCACGGTCCCGGGCAGCCGGGCAAGACAATTGGTGGACAGTTTTCCCGCGACCGGCGATAATTACTCAAATATTCTGGACTGTCTAATGGTGCGATTTGGTAGGGACGATCTTCAAACTGAAGTGTACGTGCGCGAGTTGTTAAAGCTGATCATAAATAACGCTAAGTCGAATGATAGAATTGAGCTCTCATTATTATACGACAAGATAGAGACGCAATTACGTGCGTTAAAAACACTCGGTATAACTTCTGACAAATACGCGGCTATGCTATTTCCACTGATTGAATCATGTTTCCCGCCGGACCTTCTTCGTATTTGGCAACGTGCACCATGCATAGATATCACCGAGGGCAACGGGGAATCCAGTCTAGAAAACCATCTCAAAGTCTCATGTTGTTCTTAAAAAATGAGGTTGAAAATGAACAGCATATATCTTTAGCGGTCCGAATAGAGATATTGTTAAAAATAATAAGTATGTGAATAATAGTAAGAGTGTGCATCTACCACCCCGCTCAATTCCTACGGCGACTGGTCTAGCGAACAATACAAGTGAACCGTGATGCGTTTTTTGTAACCATAATTGTCATGAGAGTGCAAAATATTTTAGGGTACAAAAATTGTCTAATGAGCAGAAACGCAAAACTTTAGGCGACGTGGGCGCGTGCATTCGCTGTCTTAAAACCGGGCATATTTCGCAAAAGTGCCGTATTAAAATAAGATGCATCATTTGTGGTAAACCGCATGTAGAAATAATGTGTCCAGGTATTTTAGAGAAAAGGCCTCAAATGATTGAATCGGCTTCCGATAATAATGGCAATAATTCAAATGCAGGCGCAAGTCAGGCTTTAGCAAATAGTGCCAACACGCAGGTATTTTTGCAAACTTTGCGTATACAGTTAGATGGTGTAGGATGCTCAAAAGTTGTACGCGCTTTGATAGACACAGTTTCCCAAAAATCATACATTTTAACATCTACGGCCAGCAGTTTAGGCTACGCCTCCAAGCGGAAAATAGATTTGTTGCGTGGGTTGTTTGGAGGGAATCAAATTTTGCGGCAGCATAATTGTTACGATATTCACTTGAGACATGATAATTATGCTTGCTCCTTTGAAGCTCTGGACCAGGAGATTATTTGTACTGCTGTTTCACCCATTTTTTATGGAATTTGGTCGCGAGAAATAGGACGACGGGGCATAGCAGTTCAAGGCTGTCCGCAAAAGCTTCTGTCTTGTCCCGCTTCGTGTAGACGATTCCATTCTCACCGTGAATCGGAGGTATCGGACGGCGGGGAGCCCTCAACGCCTTCTGCATCTTCCACAGACCTGCGTCTCCAGGATTCAGCGATTCCAGGTGTCTATGCCACCGCTCCTGGTAGAGTTCGTCCAGGGCGGCTTTGACTCTCCTGTTGAGCCGGTTGGTGACTTGCCTATCGCGTGGATGGCCCGTCCTCATGGCTCGTCGCTTGGCCGCACGTCTCTCCCTGATCTGCTCCTGCAAATCAAAAGGTAACTCACCTACATGGTCCACGCGTCTCCTTTCTGTCCTCTCGGTGGTGCTGCTTTCCAGGGCGGTGCGGATATCTGTCTCAAGGCTCACGACTGCTGCCTCGAGGTCCGTTTCGTCCTGGATGATAGGGACTGGTTGACAGATCCGTTGCATTTCTGCACGAAACCGCTCCCAGTCGGTCTGTCTCCTGACTATTGTTGCCTCGTCGCGACGCTCCCGCCCTAGCTCGAGCAGGAGGGACGAGTGGTTCGTGGAACCCTCGTGGTGAGTCGTCAGTTCGGCTTCCATCGGTATTGCCTTGATCAAAGCGATATCCAGCACGTCCGGCCTAGCTGCGCCTGTTTGGAAGGCTGGCTCAGCGGGTCTGTACGCGAGCACGTCATCGTGGTTCCGCAAGAAATGCAGAAGCACCCTGCCTCGTGTTGAGGTGGTCGTGCTATTCCACTCCGGCCATTTTGCGTTAAAGTCGCTGATGGCAACCGTATGCGGCCATGCCCCCATGACCGCCTCCAGGTCTTCGTTCAAGAGCGGGAGAGATGCTGGCTGGTAACAGGACACCACGGCGATATATCCATGGTGGGTGCTTACAGAGACTGTTACGGCTTCCATGTTCACCAGCTGTGGGACCTGCAACATATGATGTTCGATACCTCTTTTGACTAGCAGAGCGACGCCTCCTCCTCTTCTGACCAGCCGATCTCTCCGATATACCAAGTATCCGAGCATCCTGGCGGCCTGTGCGTCCATAGCTTGGTCTCTTGGATGGCAGCCACGTCTACGTCTAGCCGTGGCAAGAGCTCCAACAGGTCGTTCTTCCTACACTGGAACCCGTCGACGTTCCAGGAGGCGACTCTCAGGGACTGCACTAGTCGAGGGCCTGCCATTACTCCTGTAACAGAGATGGCATTTTGGTGAAAAAGGCGCGCATGGCGGAGTGCATCTCCTCCATCCTCGCCAGCGCGCTGACGAAGTCGGAGGGTGCACTCCTCGCCTTTTGGGGCTGTTGTTGTTTTGCGGCCCCCCTAGGCGCCGCGGCGGGAGCCTGCTTCTACCTCGCGGCATCGGCGAAGCTCTTCGACGCCGTTGTCTTGGGGAGCTGCGGGTACTTAGCTGGTTCCTTTCCAGCTGCAGGTTTTGCCGCTACCGCCGCTGCCTTTTTACCAGCGGTCTTCTTAGGGGCCTGGGGGCAGCCCCTATAGCTCGCCGGGTGAGGGCCGCCGCAGTTCGCACATTTCGCCAGTGCTTCCCTGGGTTTCTTGCATTCGGCCGAGTGGTGGCCTTCGCCGCACTTCACGCACTTCGTTTGAGCGGTGCAGCGGCTCTGGCCATGGCCGAATTTTTGGCATCTGTGACATTGCGATGCCAAAGCTGCCGCTTTCTGAAGCTCCACCCTCACCACAAGAGAACAGCATCTGGAGACCTTCAAGATGCTTTCTCGTTCCAGTGGCACTTGCACTAGAACCAGAGGCATCGTTCTCTTATTGGTCAACCTCGCCACGTTGACGGGGGCGAAGTCCTGGCCTCGGAGGTCCTCGAGCACCTCCTCCAGCGGGGTGCCGCAGGGGATGCCTCTTATGACGACCCTGAGTCGTCTGTCCTCTTGGAGGGAGTATGTATGATACTCCTCTCCCTTTGAAGCCAGAAGCTTGGTGAGTTTCCTGTGGTTGCCGGCGGAGGTGGGGGAGATGGCGACACCTTCCACGACCATTTTGGCCTTGGTAAAGTTTACCTTGGCCTTTTTGAGGAGCTGCGAGACAGCCGTCCACCTCTCGCTTTTCCTCAGAATAACTGGAGGAATTTTGGCGAGCTTCTTAAGAACCTTGGAAGGTTCTTCGTCCGAGGAGACCACTCCACCTGCAACAGAGAGAGAAGCTTGCTTCTTTCTCTTGTCAGACTTACCTTTCCCGCTGGCGAAGGGGGTGGGTGCGGCTGGGGCAGGCGATTCGTCCATCGCCTCAGGGGAGATCGCCTGACTCGCCTCCGTAAACGTCAATTTTATATTTTGCCATTTTTGCCCTGACATATCAGGACAGCGGACCTCTCTTTCTAGGGTTCTTGATTTATAAGGTCTATGGTAAATACAGAAGGGCATACATCTCACTAAGCAGAATAAAATTGCTACATTGCCAAAAATTTACAAATGAATCTGTAAAGTTGCAAAAGCTTTTACAGCAACTTCGCTAGGGATTTGCAAAGTTATAATTTCCACCCAACAACTTTACAAGGAAACATTAATTTAGAAAGTTAGAAGTTAGAAGTCGATAAGTAAAATTTGTCTTTCTACATTGCTACAAGTTTAATCAAGATTTTACTAAAAACTTTCTTAGCAATTTCACTGCAATTGTAATGTTTAACTTTCCTTTAACGTTTCTTTATAATGTTGAAATGTGCTTACCTTGTACACTTTACTACAAAGTTAATTAAGGAATTACTAGGGACTTTCTTTGAAATATTGCCATTTACTTTAATAGGTCTGTTCTCACAATTTGCGAAATAGTTGGGCGAACATTTCTGACAGTTTCAAACTAGTTTCTGACTCTTCTGAAACAGATCTAATATTGCTATATTTGTAATTTTGGTGAAAAATCATTTTAGCAATAACATACATCTAAAATGATTTTAGGCAAAATTAAAATTACAATATAAAATAAGCAAATGGAAACATTTCAAAGAACGTCAGTTAGGTAAAGAGTAAATTTCAAAAATGAATAAAGAAGCTGTGACAAAATTTGACATAAGACTTTCAGATGGCTACTGACAGTTTTGCAAAGTAGTCTTTGGTAAAAATACATATAAATATGCTGTTTGCTTGTGACAAAAATGACAAAGACAGTACTGAAAAATTTGGGAGTTCCAATACTTTCTTACTGTAAATTTACTGTAATAAGAATTAATAAGGGCAAGGATATATAATATTTCTGAGAGTAACTAGATTCAAAGAAACTAAATTATATGTAATACATTACATAAAGAAGTTTGTATACCACGTGAAAAATATATACATATGGACAAATCTGTGTACAAACTACATTTGAAATTTATTAATTGTTTTATTTATACCTATCTTTAAACCAACCATTCTTTTATGAAGTTCATAATTTCAGTCTCTGTTGATTGTTTGAAATTTACACGTACTCTTCTTATAATAAAATTAAAAAATATATAAGAACATAATCCATTTCATTATCTGTAAAGTTAATTTATTTACAAGTTTTGTGGCCTCTCATGCTGTATATTTGTATAAGCCACTACAGGGAATAATTATCCACACCTACATTCATATGCATAACATAACAATTTCATTTTTTATTGGGTCTGCAGACAACCCAACTTCTGATAATAGTACATATTTTACATTACGAGTTTTGAAAGTGATCTTTGGCAAGACAAGGAGGATTGTTAAAGTAATGAGGACGTATTAATATGAAAGTCGAAATATTTATTTTAAACCTCTGAGTCATGCATATTTTTCTTCAAATTGTTATATATTTTGATAAAGAGGAAAATAGAAAAAAAAATCGCAAAATCCAGAATTAATTAGCAGAAGTCTAACCTAAAGTTAGAGACGAAGTTTGGTATGCTTTTATCTTAATGAGCTGCTAATGCATAGTGCATCTATTTTCAAAATGAAAGGATGAAAATGATTTATTAATATGTATACAAGATACAAGTATATATACTAGCTAAGATAATAGGTAGAACCAGAAATTATATTAAACATTAAAACATAGCAACTATGTGGATGTATAAATTAATTATATAGGTCTTACTTACTCATAATATGATATTCTTGTCTAGTCCTTTGTCCGTAACACAGCAGTCTTAGAGGACACATAGTCAGTTTGTGATAAAAGTGAAGCAAGAGATGAAAAATATTATAAATTATTATAAAACTGCCATACACCACAAAGGTTATGATGAGTCAAACTGTCGACTAGGGAACTAGGTGTTTTCCTTCACTCTTCAATGCGTTGCGTTTGCATACAGAAAATCACAATTTTATTTTCTCTGAGATATTTTTGTAACTGAAGGTAGCTATAACGATACAAAACGCCATCGCCATAAACAAACTAAGATAATTTTTAATTTATTCAATTTTTTATAAATTGTATAAAAATATTAATAAGAAAATATTTTAATATAATACATACATAAATAAATATTCAAAAGATATAAATATTATTAGCACACTGATGTATTTAAACATTTATACAATATTTAGTGTTGAATGGAAAATAGTAATGATAAATACCAAAATTTGTAACCATTTGTCAACATAACTATCTTAGAAACAGCATGTTACACCGTAGTTACTCTGACATATTGCCATAATTTGCAGTGTTACATGTTTGGACAAATTATATCAACATTAGATTTTAATTTTATTAGAACTTTTTAAAGAAAAGTTTCAGAAATCTTGGTAATTTCGTTGCATTGCAACATTTCTTTTGTAAATTATATGATAACCTGCAGCAAGTTGCTAATATGTAACGTCACAAACTTTTTGCGGTTCATTTCTAAGAAACTTTGTATTTACAGCATTAATATGAAATATTCTAGCAAGCATGCAATTACTTTACTGTGTAAAATTACGTAATTAAAATGAATGCAACTTTGGTAAAATATTATGTAAAGCTTCTCGCCAATATCCTTGGCTGAATAAATGACCTCGGATGAGCGGGTTCGAGAGGGACTATCTCTCTTTATCCACTTCATCGCTGTAGGCCTGGATGCCTCGTAGAGGTGGGTTCTCTTCTCCGGTCAGCCTCGACCGCAATTGCGGCCGATGCCGGCGGCTCGAGGAACCTCTTGCTGTCATGGCAAGCTCCGTCAGCAAGGGCTTATCTTCTGGCGCTCATGTTTACTTCTGTGGACTTCTGCGCGTGCGAAGGAAACCTCCGCTCGCGCTTTTATCGCTTCCAGGGCTGGCGTGAATCCCAAATCCCGGCGAATATCGCTGTTGCGGACGAACAAAGGGGCCCCCGTCGCGCAACGCAGGGCGATATTCTCGACGGCCTGCACTCTTTTCAGGTACGTCTTCGCTGCGTATCCCCATGCTGCTCCGGCATACGTCACCCCTAGATATCTGACTTCATCGGTCCACTGGATGCCCTCATCGTTAAACGTCACGCGGCCTCTCGGATGCACTCTGTACCTACGAGAGAACATCATACCTTGGCTTTTCTCCGCGTTGATCGCCACCTTCCAGCGGTTACACCAGTCCTCCAGTCTGCCTAGCGCTCTCTGGAGTCGCCTCGTTGCCATTTCCGGGTTTAAGGATCGGACTAAGATGGCGGTGTCATCGGCGCAGAGGGAAGTGTCCTCTGTCCTGGGTAGGTCCGCTGTGAAGATATTGAAAATGTGCGGAGACAGCACGGCGCCTTGGGGGACGCTGGCTTCCATGGGTCGATACGTGGACAGGGCCCCGTCCACCTTCGCATGTAGCTCTCGGCCACTTAGGAAGGACGCGACCAGCTTGACTAGGCCGACAGGGTAGCCAAAGTCGAGCATCTTTACGATAAGCCCATCGTGCCAGACCCTGTCAAAGGCCTTGGCGACGTCCAAGAACACTGCTCCGGTAGATTCTCTGGTGTTGAAACCTGCGGAATCAAGTTGCACTAGTCAAGAGCCTGCCATTACTCCTGCAACAGAGATGTCATTTTAGTGAAAAAAGCGCGCATGGCGGAGTACATCTCCTCCATCCTCGCCAGTGCGCTGAAGAGGTCGAAGGGTGCACTCCACGCCTTTTGGGGCTGCTGTTGTTTTGCGGGCCCCCTAGGCCCCACGACAGGAGCCTGCTTCTGCCTCGCGGCATCGGCGAAGCTCTTCGTCGCCGTTGTCTTAGGGGGTTCTTAGCTGATTCCTTTCCAGCTGCTGGTTTCGCCGCTACCACCGTTGCCTTTTTCCCGGCGGTCTTCGTTTGAGCGGTGCAGCGGCTCTGGCCATGGCCGAATATTTGGCATCGGTGGCACTGAGACGCCACCGCTGCCGCCTTCTGGGGCTCCACCCTCACCACAAGAGAACAGCATCTCGAGACCTTCAAGATGCTTTCTTGATCTAGCGGCACTTGCACCAGAACCAGGGGTATCTGCTACCTCGTTCTCTTGTTGGTTAGCCTCGCCACGTTGACGGGGGCGACGCCCTGGCCTCGGAGGTCCTCGATCACCTTCAGCGGGGTGCCGCAGGGGATGCCTCTTATGACGACCCTGAGTCGTCTGTTCTCCTGGACAACCGTCCACCTCTCGCTTTTCCTCAGAATCACTGGAGGAATTTTGGCGGTCTTCTCCCGCGGCGGTGGCGGTGGGGGTGATGGCAGCGCTGGTTGACGTTGCGGGGGTTGGTGCACTCTTCTTGACAATCTTGGGAGGTTCGTCGTCCGAGGAGACCGCTCCACCTGCAACAGAGAGAGCAGTTTGCTTCTTTTTCTTGCTAGACTTGCCTTTCCCGCTGGCGGCAGCGGTGGGTGCGGCTTGGCTCTCTGCCTAGGCTGGGAGAATTTATACGATTACGACGAATTTCTTTTCCTTTAGTCTTAAAAAAGACTAGAAATTTACCCTTGTCTTGGGAAAGACAGTTGTTTTGTGAGACCTCAACTTCACTGTGCACAACACACACCTGTTTGCACTACTTGCCACAAACTCGTACACTAGCAGAGTAGCACCTGCTCGCGTCGCTGCTCGGGGACTGATGATAGCTTCTTGTAAAGCTCCTTGTTTACTGGGATGACGTATTGAGTGTGGCACGGAGAGGAGAAACAAGTGGCTCTTACTGACAAATTCTCATACGGGACCCTGTATGAGATGTTGGTTCATATACTAGACTACTCTCAACTGGATGAGAGTACTCTCGACTGGAGGGTTATTGTACATACGAGCAGATGCAATAAAATATTTACTTTTTCTGACTTTCTAAGTGATACTCGGTATTACCAAAGACCTCAGTTGTTATAAATTCTTCTTTCTGTCTTTCTATACTACGAAAGCACCCTGGTGTCAATATCTTGACTTGTTTGTCAATATAATGAGAAAAATTTCTTGACTTTTCTCTTAGTACTGTGATATTTTTATGTATTTATTCACTTTGCATTAGCGATTTAAGTGATTTCCTAGGAGGTCAGGTTTAGGGCCGAGAGAGGCTGTCTGCAGGGTGGGGTCCTTTCTTCCCTGCTGTGGTCGCTCCTTGTCGACGCCCTGCTCGCCATACTCTGCGGAGGAGGTCGAGGTCCAGGCATATGCTGATGATCTGGTCATATTGGTAAGAGGTATAACTGAAGATAGTATTTCATTTATCCTTCAGGAAGTTTTAAGTGGAGTACTAGACTGATATGAGAAGGAGCAGATGTCTGTGAACCCCCACAAAACAGTTATTGTGCTCTTCACAAAGAAACGCAAACTGGTCAACCTAAGACCCCTCATTTTACAGGGAGAGACAATACCATTTACAGAGGAAGCGATATATCTGGGAGTTGTTCTAGATAAAGCGCTCAATTGGAACTCTCATATGGAAAAAGTCATGTGTCGACGCATTTGTGGAAATTCCTGGGGCGTAGGTTCTAAACAACTATACTGGCTGTATGTGATGGTTATCAGACCCATGATCACTTACGGCTCTATAGTTTGGTGGTCCAAAGGTCTTCAAAGGATAGCCACAGTAAAACTTTCAGGTTTGCAGAGATAAGCTAATCTGGTGATAACTGGTGCAATCAGTATCACACCGTCAGCTGCATCACACCGTCAGCTGCTCTGGAAGTCCTCCTGGATCTACCACTTCTCCATATACTTTTGGAGAAAGAAACCAGGTGGGCAGTATACAGATTGAAGCAAGCGGCTATTTATATGTCGAATGCTAACATAATGGAGCACAGTGGAGTGCTGGAGGGCATAGAAGGTCACAGCACTCTATCGATAGTCTCGGATGTTATGCCTACAAAGATAAACTATAGATTGCCCTTTGAAATTCTCTTTCCTCGGGGGGAGGAATGGGAGCGAGGTGAAACTGACCTCCTGAAGGCGGATAGTTGCTGGTACACCGATGGTTCCAAGACTCCAGACGGTGTTGGGGCTGGAGTGTATAGTTGCAACCCAATCACCAGGCTATCCGTAAGTTTGGGCAAGTATGCAACTATATTTCAGGCAGAAATCTATGCCATCGAACTGTGTGTATGGAAGCTGGGAAAGCTTAGACTTACACGCAGGTCGATAAAAATCTTTTCTGATAGCCAAGTAGCTTGACCAAGACCAAATTTTTGGCTCAAATTTGGTCATATTTGTCCAAGAATTTGTTTTAAAATCTAAGTGAATTTCAAAAAGTCTACAAAAATCTACTCCAAAGATGAATGAATTATAGTACTATATATACTTTAATTAATTTTACAATATTTGAAATTCTAAGTGGAAAATATGCTACATCTACTACCGATTGTTTTCCCCCATCTGCAGTGGTTACAAATTTAATATCCGATTTTAAAATTTTGCAATTAAACTTTTCTAAAAAATTTGACTTCCTACTACTGAGCATACATCCTGTATCAACTAAGGCTTTTATTTTTTGATCATACAAAAATACAGGGATATAAGGTCTATCGTCCCCGGATTTAGAAAGAAACAACGGAGAAACCGTCGAATTACCCTGGCATTTATAATTTTATAAATGCCAGGGTAATTCGACAGGGAATTTTCCCTAACTTTACTTAACCATAATCTCCAGTGTTGGTCCTACTAGTAGTTCGAATATGTCGACTAACTCTACATACCCTATCTACTCGTTTTTTGTACATTTCTTACATGTGACTACAGTGACATCAGGTTCGCCACATTTGTAACAAAACTTACTTTTCTTAGCCTGACACTGCTTAAATAATCTCTAGTGTAATCACAATAATTCTACATAAAATAATCAATTTTTCAAATTGATCAAATTTCAACCAATTAAATTTTCAAACAATTTTTAAATTTTTCAAACCCCACGTTGCTTAGCGTCAGCTTTTTGTGTCACCTCATTTTGAGATTTCACTGCCCCAGTCTCAGATGTTATATAGTGGGAGCTAGGTCGTGGTTCGGAATAAATGTATGAAATATTTTTTAGAAATTTTATTCAGATGTTAATTGTTGAGCCCACCAACAGTTAAAATAATGTCTAAATTATCAAATTGTGGTTGGCCAAAAAATAACTACCACTCGGACATTAATATTCAACTTAACAAATTTTAAATATTAATTCTAACAAGCATCTAATATTTTCAGAAAAAAATAGCTATTCTGTTCTTTACACTGTTTTAAATAATAAAATTAAATAGTTAATTACTAGTGGTTTTACATATGGCTCAAAGCCACAAAACAAATAAATTCTTAACTAAATAAAATCTGTACCATTTATAAATTTAATAATCAAAAGGAAAATTTGAGTGTCTCAACCAAACAGAAGCCACCTTGTCTCTATCCTTGAATGTTAGTTCTGCCTCGGCCACCATGAATTGCTTCCGTAGCCCTCTGAAGAACACTTGACCTCCACTATCAGCCGCCTTATTGCTTCCTCAGAGTTGTTTTCAAAATCTGAAATTATACCCTACTTACAATTTATCTCACACTTGTTGGATTACCTCCCCGTTTGAACTTTTAATTAATATTCGGCAAAAATATTGGTAATAACTCGATTTCCTTAAATTGGCAATTAACTATGAACAAAAAAACTTTAAAATATGACCCTATTAATGAAATTTAATGCATGAATGTTTTTTTTCCACGCTGTAACCTATAACACATGAAATTCTTTATTTTAATTAAAAATTCACTAAAAATATGCTTGAAATCTCTTAAAAAAATTAAATAATCAAGAAAATATATTGTTTTAGATGGATGACCCATATAAAATATGATTACATTTTTATTTTTACCTCGTAGTTTTGGAGTTCTCGAGCCGCACTAAAGAGGTTACAAAATCCCGTTCGACCCGCGAGCCAGTTGCAGCTCAAAAGGCTTAGCGTCTCAGTTCCCTTGAACAGGTGACCTATCGTGCCAACTTAAATGAAATCGTTATTACCAACCTTAGAATTTACATATTTATATAATCCGTACTGAACTGACTGTAAATAAACAAATAGATAATTAACTTGACACGCGTGGGAAATAATCAATGACCAACTATTAATTAATTATTTTTAACCCATATTTCTGATACTGATATAATCGCTAATATAGACAAAATGCCTGCCGCTTAAGGTGATCTGTGACATAAAATAAATATCTCTAAATATAATTCTCAAAACGATATCTATAATTTACGGTAATTATCATAAATAATATTTTACACTGCAGACTATTATACAGGGAAACGTTCCCTGTAAAAATGAACGTTACAGAGTCATATGCACAAGTTGGGCCTGGATGAGGAGGCCGTGTGCCGGTTGTGTTTGGAGAGTGACGAATCGGCAAAACACATACTATGTTATTGTCCGGCTGGAGAACGGACCAGATTTTCTATATTTGACAAAATGCATCTCTTGCCAGAAGATCTGGACAGAATCTCACCCAATAAGATTATTGGCTTCATAAAGAGGCTAAACCTGCTGGGTGAAGTGTAATAAGTATGTGAGCCACAATAGACCACAGGGTCGCAGTGGAGGGATAGTAGATTCAAAATATCAATAAAATTTATATTTATTTAATTCAAATATTTTTGCGAGACAAAATGAAACTATATGCTTGTTTGTTTATCTTTACTTTGATTTAATGTTACACAATTAATACGTCAAATAATCTTAAAAACATCTGTAACATGGGTCAAATAAATTAACAAATACCCCTTGCATATCATATCTAATATTTTTGTGGAATAAAATTTTTAAATTAATATTAAGTACTTGTAATGGAATATTTTATCGAAATAAAACAAAAGTACGTTTTTGTGTAAAATTGTTCATAATTTTTTAAAGTTAGGGCACGTCTATGACTAATTATGCAGAATTGTTTTTAGAAAATTGGATTCGCAATCTAATTGTGATTTTCAATTTCAAATTTCATAACTGTATCTCGATCTGTTTTGGAAATATTTGGAAAAAATCAAATGTTGGAGTCCCCTTTTAAGGGGTCATAGCCCCGACATGTGGTTATATTTTTTTTTATTATTTATTATTAAATAAAAGAGCAGAACAATCTACATTTTGTGCCCAAATGAATTAGAAAAAATTCAAGGCATTCAAAAGTTTTTATTATTACAAAACTTTTATTAAACTGATATGAACAACGTTTTATCTCCTTAATTGAATCATCTGGTTGCTATACACATAGGTAATTATAAACTATTAATGGTTAATCAATGTATATGTTTTTTTCTTTCAACTGAATAATTTATTTTAGTTAAAGCTTTAGATAATCAATATATTTAATTATTCTTACATATCATACGACACGTCGTGCGCGAATGTAAAGTGTTTGAAAGCGATTAAAACAAATGCTTATAAAATTCAGTGCAGTAAGTGCAATGGTTAGTATCATAGGGATTGTGCTAGTCTAACCATTGATCAGATCCAAGAATACGCAAAAGGGAAAAATTCTCCTAATGCTAAATACTGGATATGTTCAACATGCAATGCATCAATCGAAGATGTATGCCAACAGGAATCTGCTACTACTACTGAAGGTATGATGAACAATATGCATTTGTCTTTAAAAGAAGAAAATAAGTATCTAAAACAACTAATCAATGAGCTACGCGAAAATAATATGTTATTAAAACAGAATAAACAGTTATTAGAGGAAAAAGTCTCCGATCTACAAAAACAGTTAACGTGCCAAAAAACTATACCAAACAACAATAAAAAAATATCACTTCAAATAAAAAGGGTAACATGAACATTGAAGTCCCGAATACTACTACTCCCATCTAGACGACACCACAATCTGTATCTATACTGGCAAATAAGGAAATGTTTCTATTTCCTGAGCAAGGTAAAAGTGTAGTTGTTTTTATCAAAAGTGCCAGACAAGATTAATGAAAATATAATAAAAACTTATATCTTGAAAAAAACAAATTTAACTGATGAAGAGGTTGTCGTTAAACATTTGCAAACAAAAACTGAACAAATATGTCCTAATAGTAGATGTTTCCAAGTTGGAGTAAGATTTGATCTTAAAGAAGCTGTGTATCTGTCGACGTTTTGGCCAAAAAATGTTGCTTTTCAAAGATTTAAATTTAAAAAGCAGTACAAGGAGACCATCAATGGAACTACTAGTGATACTCCCGAAAATGGTCCTTTTTTAGAGGCTTAATGTTTAACAATAAAAATAAATGTAAAACAGTTACTTACTCCACTACAATATCGGAAACCTGTTCTGCTATTTCCTTTAATCTTAGAATACTTCACTTAAATATTCAAGTATTAAAAATAAAATTCATGAATTTGAGATTTTTCTTAATGAGTACAAATTAGATTTCTTATTACTAAATGAGCATTGGTGTAATTATAATGAAATCAGTTATGTAACTCTTGAGAAGTACAGTCTTATTTCGAGTTTCTATAGATCTATTTCTGTGCATGGCGGTGTTGCCATATATGCTTTAAAATCGCGTGAATGTGTCAATTTCAGTTGCATCAATGATTTATCCTTGGAGATTCATTGTGAAATATCAGCCATAGAGTATGGGAATGTTAGAATTATGACAATTTATAGATCACCCAATGGTAATTTTGATATATTTATGGAAAAACTTAATTTGGCGCTAAATTTATTCGTAAAGCCCAACAAATTTGTGTTTGTGTCACTAAGTTTTACAGGTCTAACTAGGAGAAATAGTTGCCTTGATAATATATTTACGAATTTAGAGACGGGGAATGTATATACAGGTTCTGTGGATACTAGACTCTCTGACCATTCTGGTATTATTTTGGCAGCAAGGGTTGATGATTTTCAATCTTCCCCAAAAGTCATTATGTATCGCCCAATATCAGATAATAATCTTGCAAAGTTAAACAATTACCTTAAAAGGTTGGACTGGAGTTTTGTGGATAACGCTAATTTTAGTATTAATAGACGATTTGAATTATTTATTAACATCATTACTGATGGAATTGACACATTTTTACCTGTGAAAAAAAAATTGTAAAAACTTCCAATAATCATAATTTTTCATGGTACACTGACAACTTGAGACAGATGCGGGACCAGTTATCTTTTCTCTATGAATTTTATAAACATAATCCAACTGAAGGCAATAAGATATCTGAATCTAAAATCGCATTCAATGATAATTTTATAAATAACCATAGTAACCCACAAAAAGCTATTTGGAGTATAATAAATAATAGTAAAAATTCCAATTCCAACTTCCAATGTGTCGAAAATTACATCTGAGGAATTTAATGATTATTTTGTCAACATCGCCTAACCTAACAATCAGCATTATATAGAGAATTTTCGTGAAATGCCTAGACGAATTAATTTTAATTTTGTTGAAATATCTCCCTGGGAGGTTGCCGATGTAATTTTAAACTTAAAAAATAAAAACTGCATGGATGTATATAATCTTAATACTAAAATTATGAAAAGCTTACTGAATGTCGTACTAAATCCCATTACAAATTTAATTAATTATAGGATTCCCTAAAATTAACTAGAGTTGTACCTGTTCATAAAAAGAATGATAAAAGTGATCCTACTAATTACAGACCCATTGCTGTGATTCCTTTTTTAGGTAAAATTTTTGAATGTTTGTTGAACAGACAGATAACTAATTACTTTGAAGAGAATAAATTATTTAATTCGCACCAATATGGTTTTCGTAAAAACTGTTTAACTACCCTTACTATCGACAAATTGACAAATTTTGTGAATGATGGATTTGAAAAAGGCGAATATGTGTGTGCTCAGTTTTTGGATTTAACCAAAGCGTTTGACTGTGTATCTCATAACTTTCTTATCGACAAATTGAAATGGAATGGCTTTACTGCGGACAGTCTGGAGTTGATGAAATCGTATCTCTCAAATAGGAAACAATTTGTAACTTATAATAATGAGAAATCTAACATGAAAAGTTCCTCAAGGGTCTATATTGGGTCCTACACTTTTCCTGATATACATAAACGATTTCATGAATTCTTTGAAAAACAACGTGCTAAGTGTACTATTTGCCGATGATACCAGTTTAATTATTAAAAATAGAATTTTACAGAATTTGCTAGAAGATGCTTCTCTGATACAGTCAGACGCTGAGAACTGGTTTACTAATAATAAACTTTGTTTAAATGTAACAAAGAATTGCGATTTTGTTAAATTTCTTGGAGTATACCTTGATTCCAAATTGCTGTGGGAACAACACACTAATTATATTTGTAGGAAAATCTCCAAGTACATGCATCTCCTACGAAGTTTAGTAGGTAAAGTATCATTAAATACATTGAAAATAGCTTATCACAGTTTTATCCAATCTAATATTTCATATGCAATACTTGTCTGGGGGCATGCAACTTCTACTATGAATGTTTTCGCTCACCAAAGAAGAGCTGTCAGGATTATAACTGGTTTGGGTTACAGGGATGAATGTAAGGATCAACAGTGCCTTGTATATACATATTCCAGTGTCTTTTGTATATAAAACAGAATTCGAGTGACATGTTGACTGGAAATCAGATACATTCACACGATACCAGAACAAAAAATAATTATCACACAAATTTCCATAGGTCATCTAGAACCAGAAATGGTACAGGTTTTATAAGTATACGTCTGTTTAATGTGTTGCCGCTTCGTATAAGGGATCTGAATATTGTTCAATTTAAGAAAAGAATCAAATTATTTCTATTGAGAAACGCTTTTTATGACATAGAACAGTTTTTTGTGAGTGATTTTAATTTAATTTAATTATTTATATGTTTGTTCGTTCTTAATTTTGTTTTAGTATTGACTTGTAGTATACTTCAATGAATATGTATGTATGTGATACTTTGAATTATTTTAACTTGTGTATTTGACTTTTACTATTTTACTATTTTCATTTCTAAGGTCTATGTTATCATTGTTCATTTTAATTTCCGCTTGTATTTGTAATTTTTATCTAGTGAACTTAGTTCTGCTCTGCCCTTTTTCTTATGATGTGTGTAAACACATTTGTGTATTGACACGAAAATAAATAAATAAAAAAAAAAAGTTTTACGATAGTAGATGTATTAGATTATTAGGATTATTTTAAAATTGTGACCATTCCTATACAAATGTGTATTTTGTCAACATGAAAATAAATTCTATTCTATTCTATTCATAGTAACTGTTTGTTGGCGAAAAATAGCTTAACGTTCATTCATAAATTAAATAGCAAATTTTTTTATTGATGCGACACACCTATTTCAAATGAAGTGAACTGAATATCCAGACACATTGTATAACTTAATAAGTCGCAACTTACAACATACCGCTTCTAATCGTAAATAGTTATTTTATGAACATGTGAAATTTAGACAACCTTTGAGACAAGTATCTTCAAAATAGTACAGATACTCTCATATTTTATCAATTCTTTAAATCCTAGGATGACTAACTATACTTTTATAAACACTGCTTGTACTTATTATGTCATTGGTTTTTATCGGTATATTCGGAATTATGATTTTTAAAACAAGTAAACTAGAGGGCTGCTTACTCAGACAACTCTATTCCTCTGTTATTTATTTAAGAGTTATATTATTATATTTATGTAAAAGATTAGTTTATATATCATAATTACAGTAATAGAATTGAAAAATGTAATGCATAGAAATTATGCTCGGAATTGTGTAAATAATTCAGTCCCGATTTTGAAAGCAAAAAAACGTCAGCGGAAAAAATTGATATAAAGATTTATTCATTTTATGAATAAGACTAATAATTTATATTTTATTCATTGGAATGTGCGATTTAGTCGTAAGAAATGTACCACCTACCAATGATTTAGATTAGATAAAAGAAATGTACATCCTACCAATGATATCAAAACAGGTGTAGGCAAAATAAATTTTATCTATAAGGATGAACTATTCTTGTTAATAATAAAAGTTTAATGTTATTATTGTCGAAGGGTTTCATTACTTTGTGACCTGTCAGGTCCAATATGGAATACGTAATGACCGCTAGATGTAGCTTTACTACATTTCGCGTATCTATCTTGCTAATGTAAATAACATAGATGGGGAAAAGTACAGCAAATTAAAAAAACAGTTTGGCAGCCATGTAAATATCAGTTTCTCTGTTTACTTACTCTACTGCCACAGTTTATTTCTCTATATCTTGTTGTAGACTAAAAGAAAGGTTTGTACTTTCTGAACCTGTATATTCTTTAAAACAATTTAAAAATCTGAAACATTACAGCCATTAATTTCGGGAACATTGCTATTAGTAAATCCTATTTAATTTGTAGCACATCCATATTACTACTGCAATTGTTTTTGTTCTGATACTAAACAGTTCTTGAACAATTTAAACAAGTTAACCAATTTATTTGAAACAGAATTACACACATTGAGAATATAATTTATAAACTAGTTCGAATCGTTCTAAAAACTGTTTAATGCCAGAAGCAAACTAAGCATACATACTATTATTTTCTTCATAAATTATTTAGGTACCAAACTTGAACAGCTGAATAATGGCAATGATTTAGTCGATTTAGAAGATGATGAATCTTCTCCAATAAATTCTACACAAAATGATGATACAGATATGTCTATTAAACCCACAAATGAAAAAGCAGTCCAAAATTCTGAAGGAAATGAGGTATGTCTCCATTATTAGTTATTTAATTAGTATTTTTTATGATTGTTTCCACTAAGCATGAAACATTACAGCATATCTGTGCAACGTTGGATACAGCTGAATTTGAGTTGAATTACGATACATAATTTATGAAAGTTATGAAATGCTTTTAACAATGTTTCACAATATAATATTATTTAAAAATGTTGAGGGTAAATTAATTCTACAACATTTCTGCAACGTTATAATTGTCCAGTTGATATACCATTACTGTTGCTCAAATTACTACAATGTCTATACTTTCATTATTGATATAAGGTTGACAGAGGCATGTTTTCACAATATTATCGTCTCATAGTTGTAACAATTTCGTAAAGAGTTTCACAGTGAATTGTTACGTTAATAATGAAGTATAGTAATTGCTGCAACATCAAATATAACGTACCCACTAAGCTCTAATGCAAATTCAATTAAAATATTTTATACAATTTTTTGTTATCATAAATATCTGAGAATTTCGTAAATGTAGGTATCATTATTGTTTTCGAATATTATATATAATGTAGAATAGAATATATATATATCGATTATCATCCAAAAAAGATACAACATACAATTAAGATAAAACTATATTTGTAAGGATAATAAATCAATTATCATCATGTCATTTGTTAATGAGATCAATATTTATACAAAGCGAGTCAAATAAGTAAGCAAGGGTCGTATTTGTCTCCATCTAACATGCAAATAGAAAATAAATGTTCATACCTAAATTACGAGACGTTCAAATTATCCACAAACATCACATCTGTTATCCCAGGGCGAGACATAAGGTAGTTTATTTAGACATCTCTGTTGGTCAAGTGTAGTGTAGTGTAGTGAGTTTCTGACCATCACAGGGTCACCTCTGGGGCACACCCAGAAGTCAACATACCGAGGATCATCCGTGTACTCTACTTGGTCACTCACTCGGATGTGTCAAAATGAGCAATCAACAACTCAGGAATACCGGTAAATAACACCGGGCTGGCGGGACCGAAAACAGAATCCACGCCAGTTCCCACGTAGCGAGTATTTTCAGAATTCATTCATCACCATTTACGCACTTGTTTTGGTTTACGTTTCGTACTTTTGTAGTATAACCGCTTGTGTGTCTTTTCGTTTTGTGATATTCAACTTCTTAACCTATTTGAGTTGCGGTTTCAGTCTTGGTTTTAAATTTTGCTATTTTGTTTTATCTAAAAAAATAATTATGAAAGCGTCAGAAGAACCGGGCCAAGGTACAAAAAAGTGTAATATAGTAGGAGTTTATTGTGTAGTAGGAAGTTGCAAAAACAATGCTGGAAATTATACAGATATGGTTTTTTACTCCCAAAAGACAACAGAAGGTAATTTTACAATCATTATATAGAATTATAATTATAATAAATTAAGAACATAAAATATTCCTTATTATTTTCCGTGTATCATTTTTTGTGGTAATACATAAAGTTTGTAACGAAGGAATATTATTTTCAACCAGCATTACATATTTATTGCAATTTGCAAACAGTATTCCTTTTTTATTTTTTGTGTTTGTAAAATTGATTGCATTTTATGATTGAAATTCATGTAACAAGTATTAAAATAAAATTATTGTTGTTTTAGAGCGAAGCAGTTGGCGGTTGAATGTAAGAGAGATTTTTTGGTTAAAAACTTATATAATTTACGAATATGTGCTCAGTATTTTTCACAAGAAATGTTCAAAGATCAGAAAAGAAAACGACTTACGGCAAATGCTTACAATATTTTCAGACGATATAGTGGCAGGTAAACATATTTAACGTTTATTTTGAAATAGCTATCAGTATTTGAACATATAGAAATACATATTTAGAACATTTTTGATTTTGTGTATACATATAAGAATGTATTTTTTCAGAATTATCACAGAAAAATGTGGAAATTTGAATGCAGTATTGAGTTTGTCTTGAGAATTATTTTGGTAGCATCAAACAACAAGGAGGAAAATCTATCTCACCAACTTCTATATAATTTCGGGGATTTCATTCGTAAATTTGTGTGCGATTGACGTCAAGCAATGCACTGAAATGTCATGAGTCAATGCACATTATATAGGTACTTCCGATTAGAGAACCTAATTCAATTTCAGAAGCTTTTCAGATTCTGAAGAAGTGAACATACATATGTCTCTTGAAAAGTTAAAAAGCCTAAAGCGACAACACGGCAACCAGCCCAGGAATTGTTCAACAAAGTTACTTTTGTTTATAAGTAAGAAATAATTAAGTATGTTCAATTTTAAATATGAATGTACACTCGCCATAGCTTTATGCCATTTTTTTGTTAATAAAATAAAATGTTTATATAAATTGTATTTTATTAAATGTCATAGTTCCAGGTGGGGACATCTCTGTTTTATTTATTGTCTTCAAAGTTTTTATACGCTTGTTAAATTATTAATAATAAACCTCTCAAGATATTTATTTTAAAAATTTTACGTATTACGAATAATACTATATATTCGTAATTTATTAGATCGAAGAATTTAAACTGTTATGACAATTTATTTCACACATTTGCATGTTTATATAATATTTGTAGCAGGTCACCTATTTGAATTTCTGGTGACTTGAACAAATATATAAATCTAGAAAATGTACTTATATTTGTGCAAACTATAATAAAATTGGGTAAAAAAACTGCTGGTAATAATAGTAATATTAATTACAAATAATGAATATATATGTAGTAGTAAATTAAAAACAAAAAATGTAAAATAAATTCATAGCAATTTCTATTTATTTTTTTCATTATTTAAACTATTTACATTAAATTTACTGTTTATAGATAGCTTATAAAACCAATATCATTTACTACAAATTTTCAAAATCATATTACATTTTGAATACCACAGTTACAATTTAAATTTTGACAGTCACAGGTTACAAAGTAAATCACGCCATAAACAATAGTGAAGAGAGCCTCACTCCCAAGTGAGAGTGATGCTATCTTCATTTCAAACAACAAGGTCAAAGAATTCGACTGGCGGATTTCATTCATAAATTCGTTAGCTGTCCCTACTGGTCTTTCTACACTGTGGTATACACTGTATATTTAAAATTTCAAAAAAATATTCAATGGTTGCTCCATTCCTACCAACATTACAAATGCAGTGTCTAGAATTTTGCCACTTCAATCATTTTTTCCGTACCAAAAAGCATAATATTTCGTACTAGATTTCTTGATTTCGTACTAAAACTTTATAGTATTTAGTAAAAGGTGGCTAAAAATCTTCTCCTTATGCATGTGAAATTCGCGAAAATTAGCACGAATTATTTAATGAGTTTTAGTCAGTCTTGCTAACTGCAATATTTTCTATCATTTTCATCATAAAACTGTCATTGACTGTCATGGTAGATTGTCAGAAGCTAAAGTTAAACTTACTAATCCCACATAATATTCCCTATTTTGCAAGATTCTTGAAAAGTTGATACTTTCCCGCGGTTAATAAATTATCTGCAAAATTCACATGAGAACAAGGCTTAAGAGTGGAATTTATAGTCAGCACTTCACTTAAGTGTGGCTTTTCATTTAGGGTATATTTAAATAAGATGCCCTTTAATATTTTGTATAATGTAAACTTATTAAAGTGTGGTATGAAACTATTAATAAGTTATTACCCCGCATTTTTACCTTGTAAATTGCAAAGCTAAGTGCACAGTGTGCACATTTAACCTTAAGTGTGATCTATGATTTCCACCCTAAGACATCTAACAGTGTCTGAAACTACTTACAAAGGCACTTAACTGTTTAGTTCTTAGAGGGAAATAAGAGCCAGCGAAAACGTACTAGACTTGTCAGCGGCGTACTGACGTATTAAATTTGTGAAAAACGTGCTAAATCTAGTACGAACATACTGATGGTGGCAACGCTGTTTGCCAGTAATTACTGGCATTTGCCAGGAGTTGACAGTCTTGTCAGTAACTTTGCCAGTATTGAGCTTACGACCGAAATTTTCTCATTAATACTTATTCATAATCTCGCAGGAAAGTGACGAAAATTCTCATGAGAAAATGCAAATCTATATCTAGACCATGCTTATTGTAGTTATTTCCCATACAAAATAAGGGAATTATTTCATATGGTTTTTGCCAAACGAATATAAACTTCAAGATTTGTAAATATACACAAATGTAGTAAAGATACTTATAAGAATTTTTCTATGGGTTGTACCGTGACAATGATCTGTGAATGGTACCATGATGGAATTTTAATTTGTAATGTCTAAGGAATATTAGTACTTGTGGTACTTTTTTATTTTAGTTAACAAACCAGCATAATTGAGTTAAACATTATTTATTAAATTACTATCTTTACCCTTATTCGATTGCTATATATAAAACAGTAAGTGCGACCGCGACACGTTACTTAATTGTGTATTACAGACACAGTAATTTAATAAAAAGTATATATCACTAAAAAAAACTTTGCCAGTAAATTGCCAGGAACAATATTAAGCTTTGCCAGTAATTGCAAGTAATTTTATCAAATTGGGCATAAGATGGTGAAAAAGTCCCCCCTCTGGGATTTTAACCGGACATAGGCCGTTCGATTCAGTATCAATAAAAACCAAACCTCCTAAATTTTCAGCCCGCTAGGTCGAAAATACAGTTTTTCAGTATTTTTACGATAACTCGAGCTTAAAATGATATTTTTACATGCGGCATTCGAAAGCACATTCAATTGCCTCTTTGTGATATTTTTTTTAGATTTTTCGGCTTGATAATCGGGAAATGGCGACCATTTCAATATTTGTAATGTCATTTTCAGCATTTTTTTGGCATTTTTCATTACCTTTCAGATGATCTATTGCGAAAAAATTTTTAAGTGGTGCAAAAGGTCGAAAAACGTCAAATATTCGATTTTGGTCATTTTTGGCCGATTTTTAACCGATTGTTGATCCTCTTGCGATGTTTCTGGGGGTATTGAGTCACCGTCAAGTACCTCAGACACTTAAGTTTTGTCCCCCAAGAAAGATTCTGCTCAAAAACAGTCCTTGGAAATCGTTCAAGCACCATCAAAACCCCCAAGTCCCAGTTTCTGGTCCTCGCAATTTTTACATTATAATTTTTTTCATCCAAACTGCATATTTCAAGTTTATTTTCAACCCCTCAAAACATTTCATCAAGGAACTGACCCTGGGAACACCATCAGCGGCCTCAAAAACACCCCAGCAGGCCTGCTTGACCTTCAATGAACTCTTATTTGAAAAGAACTACCCCTCAACCCTGGTTCCAACCCTTTACCAACATCTCATGTAATACCAGGCCTCAACATACTCCACCTCTATTTCTCTGAATTCCCGGAATAAACAATAAAACGTATTTTCAGGATATGCATTTAATTATACTCCAACTAAATAATTTTGCCATGTTCGTTTAATCACTTTTAATTGTTAGATTACTCACAATTTTTCTCTTACGTACGATTTGATAAAATCTTATAATTATCATGGAAAATTTTATTAATCGTCGTCTGAATCGTCGTTGATGCACGCCACTACATTATCAGTCAAGAAAGATTTTGTTAAAATCTCGGCTGGTCTCAAAATTCTATCTTCATACCATCCATTGGATAGATAATACATAATTGCAGCACATGAGCACAGCATCCTACTGTTCGATTCCCATTCGCACAATCACAGCAGTAGCTCAATATACTGCCAGGTCCAATTGCATTCAGTGTATATTCTATATACCAATTATAGTTTTTCCTACTTTTATACCTAGAAGGTATAGAAACTCTAATAATTTTCTCATTTTCTCTATAAAACCCGATTTTTAGGTTGTCGTGTTCATCCAAAATCTCAGCAAGGTAGGATATAGTTTGTTTTAATTGGTAAGTACCAGTAAAAAATATTATGAAGTCACGCCTCGTCAGCTCAGGAAAGTCTAAGATATCGGAGGCCATTATATATTTGAAGTCCCGTTTACGCCTGTTCCAACGATTTTCTTCCACTTGTTTGCGGAGCTTATTTTCATGAGTTTTTCTGGCGGTCATTGCTCCCACGATTTCCTCATTCATTTGAACATCAAAATCGAGTCGTTTGCCAAATTGGTTATTCAGAAACGACGTTATTCTGCAGTATGATCCAGTTTTCGGCAACATTTTATTGTCCAACTTATTGTCAAGGAAATGATACTTCTCCTTTATAATCCCGTGGACGGCCTCTACCACCCATCTTAACTTGGTCACAAATCGAGATTTGTTCGATTCCTCAGTGGTCAATTGAGCTCGCTTACCCTTCGAACCTGGCATTAGCACAGTGACTTGTATTTCCTCTTCCAAATAAGAAACGACGTCACGAAATCCTCTATCCAAGATTAAAATGTCGCCCTTCTGAAGAAATCTCTTCATGGGATGTGAGGACTCCAAGATCAATTTCAGAATGTTTGCATCATTCCGATTAGCTAAATAAGGTCCAGGCATATCGACAACCCATCCATCAGTGGTGCAAATGGTAAAAGGTTTACACAGCGGCACTTTTTTTTGCCCAGAAAAAAATTTTCTTTGATATGCGTTGTTAGAACTTTTCTCATGCCAAATATATGTTCCATCACAAATAAGAATAAGTTTGTCTGAGTCGCGTAATTTTCTGGCCATCCCTGAAGTATGGTCCTTAATAAGGATCTCGCGAATATTGTTCTCGAAACCAAAATACTTCGCCAGAATATCTTTTTCGAAATGCATGACCGATTTTTTAATTTTTGAGATTTGCTGCTTATATTCGAGGCCAAGGATATAAGCTAGTAATCTGTTCGAGTTACCTGTTCGGAGCTTGAAAGAAAACTATCAAGACTTGAGTTACCGACCTCACATTAGAGTTTCTCATTGACATTTCCCGTAGCTGAGTTATTTGCTCCCACGATAAACCCGTGAACGCTCGAAGACGTTCTTCCGGAAAGTGGAAATTGCCGAGCTGTGACATTAAGTTGCGGTCAGCCAAACCCGCTATTTTATCCATAAATAGCCGAACTTCAGATACGCGTAAGGAACAACTCGCTGAATAAATACGGAAAGTCAAGATTTCGTTGTTATAGAAGCGTTTTTTCAGCAGGTGGACCTGACAGACCACATTCTTAAATGGAATAATCACCCTCCTCTCAGTGAAAACCTGCAGGCAGGCCTTTAAGGGCACAGTCATGAGATCTTTTGTAGCTGAATACCCGCAAATAAAACAATATTTGTGAGTGGATACTACACGCGAAAAACTCAACTCTACACGATCATTTTCGTTGTTTGTATTCTCCGCTATGGATATTTTGTAGGTCGGGTCACCTGTTGACGTGTCGGCGCTTGAACTGCTTTGTTGAGTTGTTGTTTGAGAAGAATTGGAGGTCTGGGAATCCGGTTGGGTGTTAGCAGGATAGAGCGGTAGATTGCAGGTGGCCGGCAGCTCTTGAATGGTTTCCCGACTTATTCCTTTCATTGCGGATCTGGCTTTGAGAACGCCAAGGCATTCTTGATATATCTCTTTATCCCGCTGACTTTCCTGAAATATTTCGAGCATACTGCACATTTGTCGTCGCTTGGCATGTTGGTGTATTGCAAGGATCCCTGGAACGAAAATATTTGCATTACAATCCGACTAACGTTGGAAAGATCAAGTCACCAAAATATATAACAAGTTTTCGCCCTAGGAAAAAACTACATAACTGAAGGAACAGACGTAGAATCAGGCCGCAGAAGCCAGCGGAAAACTCGCGAAAGAATGGTGAACAAGACGGCAAGATCCGGGAGTGATTTAGTATTACACCATTGTAATATGCTATGGAAGTATTGCCGATTCAGAACGCTTTTTTGGAACGAAAAAGCTATCTTGAATCCAAAAAGCTTTTTTTAACTAGAAAACTGCTCATTAATTGTAAATGTTTATTGATAATTGAAAAATGATTCAATGGCCTGAGATTGGGAAGTACGCCCCCAGGACACACATGAAGAAAAAATATGTGTCCATGTAAGAAAATGTATTTATTTTTTCTTTCCCTTAAAGTGCTGCTAGACTTGTCCATGGGCGACTGGCAAAATTACCAATGTCGGTAACAAATCTCCAACTTTTTACCGCAGACAACACCTCTACCATGTGTTTTCAACACGCTGAAAACATTAAAAAAAATCCGCAAACTAGTTTAATCTCATTAAACATCCCTGCACAGAAAAATGTCGTCTGCTCACATTCTCCATCTTTGTCTACAAGACACATCTTCGAAGGAAAATCGACCTGATTTTTTTAAAATATACTGCAGTATTCGAAACATTCAAAAGAAACTTTTCAGCTACCTAGAAGCAAAATCTGGAAAACAAATTTTTCAGACACAGTCTAATGTACCCCCGACTCACTCACTTTGTTGAAATGTTTTGTTTTTTGTTTGTTGAATTGTTTAAACGCTTTATGCCTGCAAGAAAAAACACTGCACTAAAGAAGATTTTTGTTTTCAAAATGAAAATCTCTTTATTATTAGGATGTTTTTGTTTTACTTATTTCGTTGCGGCTAATTCTAAGAATCCAATCCCACTTGAAATTCGCCGTAATGTAAACAAAGACCAATTGACTAAATGACTCACCTGTCTCTGAATCCGGATTACGCACTTGATGTATGTTTTATCTGTTTGAAATATAACTGTATAACTGGAATAGATTTTTATGTAACAAATAATAATATAACAAGAAAATTAAACAAAATAAAGCACAAAGTGAAAGCTGAGATGTTCTTTTGAAGGATAGCTTGATTTGATTAGAAGAACGACGCAAAGCAAGTGACACGTAAACAGTTTCACACACTGACAAAATGCACATAGAGCCACCTAGTGGCGACGAAAATCATCGGAACAGACCGACACCTTGCCATATTCGGTGGATCTTCGAGCGTTCGTTCAACCAAGTTAAGCAACAATCGCCGCGATCAGTACTAAAGTGAGTTTTCGGACGGCCAGTGTGAGCGGAAGGCCGCTGATGGTGTTCGCGGAGTCAGTTGCTTAATTAAATGTTTTGAGGGGTTGAAAATAAACTTGAAATATGGGGTTTGGACGAAAAAATTAACGAATTAAAATGGAAACATTGCGAGGGCCAGAAACTGGGACTTGGAGGTTTTGATGGGCGTCAACGATCTGTTTTTGAGGAGAATGTTTCCTGAGGGAACAAAACTTGGGCTTGAGTGTCTGAGGGACTTGACGGTGACTCAATACTCCCAGAAACGTCGCAAGAAGATCAACAATCAGTCAAAAATCCTCCGAAAATGACCAAAATCGCATATTTGACGTTTTTTCGACCTTTTGCACCACTTAAAAATACCGTTTTTCAATTTTGTGCCGGAAAAAGAAAAAGTGCTGAAAATGACGTTACAAATATTGAAATTGCCGCCATTTCCCGGTTATCAAGCCGAAAAAATATCACAAAGAGGCAATTGAATGTGCTTTCGAATGCCGTAAACCGCATGTAAAAATATCATTTTAAGTTCGAGTTATCGTAAAAATACTGAAAAACTGTATTTTCGACCTAGCGGGCTGAAAATTTTTGAGGTTTGGTCTTTATTGATACTGAATCGAATGGTGTATGTCCGGTCAAAATCCCAGAGGGGTACTTTTTCGCCATCTTATTGGGCTACGCCCTTTCTGCAGTAATTTTGTATTCATATATTGGCAACGCTGGTTATAAAAGAACATTGCACTGCGACTTGTGTGATATAATGTAACAACATTGAACATACGTTGATGTCATGTACATTTAGCGATGTTGATAACGTTTTGCTAAATAATGTAATTGCAATATTAATAGAAATTAAAATGCAATTTGCTAGTAATATTTTCCCTTAGGAACTTTACACTGCAATGTTTCTAGCCTGCAGAATAAAGGTCCCTGGAGCATTGCATATAGTTAATCATAAGTCTGAGAGCAACATTATAACTAGTACAGAAATGTTTCTGTAACATTGACAATTGTACCTAAACAGTCGAGGTGTGAGGGCGACTTATTGTGTGCTTAGTTAATGTTGCTAAAATTTGTATCGGAAAGCGAAATATTTTATTTCTTCCTTATCAGTGAATTGCAGTTACATACAGTTATTGAATATTTATCAAATTAGTTGATTATAAGTAATGTCAGCTTAGTTTTATCAGTAAAATAGTTAATAATTGCAAGATATGTGCTACGGCTACGAGTAGACAAAAACTCAGTGTTTTTTTGCGGAAACTGCCTAAAAACATATCATGGTGCCTGTGTGAACATTCCAGTGGAGGCGGTCAAATTCATCAACTCGGATAAACTTAAATGGGTTTGTCCTAACTGTAAAGATGAATGCGATACACGGTCTGACTGCTTTCAAACTGATGGTCAAAATATTAATAATGCTGCTGACAATACTGCTTTAATCTTGGATAAATTAAATCAGATTAGTAATGATATAACTTATATTAAAAATAACCAAAATGATTTTGTTAATTATTTGGAGTTTTATGGACGGCAAGTTGGAGATCTTGAGAATAAATTTAAATCTTTTGAGGGTATTATCCATGATATGGAAAAAAGTTTGTCAAGTATCGAACAGATTAAAAAAGAGAATATCCTCTTAAGGCAAGAAGTGCAAACTTTACATCAGTTAACTAGAATCAATGAAGTGGAAATTACCGGAATTCTAGTCAAGAGCAACGAAAATGTCATAGACATTGTTAAGGTCCTCGGCCGATCTGTCAACTACCCTATTGAAAATTCTGATATAGATACTTGTCATCGGATTCAAACTCGTTCTTCTGATAAGCCAAAGCAAATTGTTCTTAAGTTCATTTCTACTTATAAGAAAAAAGATTTTATTTCCTCCACTAGAAAAAACAAAAATTTAAATGGATCGATTTTTGGGTTTGATAGCAAGAAATAAATATATGTTAATGATCATTTGACAGTTGTTAACAAGAAACTTTTTTATGAAGCGAAAACATTTTGTAAAAGTCATGATTTCTCTTTCTGTTGGACTCAAGACTGCAAAATACTTATTCGTAAAAAAAGTTCGAGTAGAATTATTCTTATTACATGTAAAGAAGATCTTAATAAACTTAGTAATTAGTTTAGGTGCTTTTGATAAAGAATTGTAATACATATTTAGTTATCCATGGAATCTTTATCTATTTACTATCAAAATTGCAGAAGCTTACGGACTAAAACTAAAGAATTTTATCTGTCTTCTTTAAATGCAAATTTTGACATATTTTGTATCACAGAATCATGGCTTAAATCTAACATATACTGTGAGGAAATTATCGACACATCAATCTACAACGTCTATAGAAAAGATCGTTCTGATGGCAACAGTAATAAAAGTGATGGTGGTGGTGTTTTTGTGGCGGTGTCTAAAAAATATTCCTCTAGTGATGTGTCTGCTGTGTGGTCTACTAATGGTTTTTGCGAAGATTTATGGATTAAGGTCTTGTTGCCTGGCAACAATAAAAAAATCTTGATCTGTTGTATTTATATTCCGCCTTATGCTACACTGAACAACTATTTGGACCATTTTAACAATATTAGTAACTGTATTGAAAATAACCCTAATGATGTATTTTTATAGTAGGTGATTATAATATGAATAGGTTTGACTAGTCTTATGATATAAAAACTAAATCCTTTTCACATAGAAAACTAGCTTGTGTTAATGATGAAATTTATCAAAGTTTTTCTGACTGTGTATCCTTTAATAGTTTATATCAGTTCAATGGTTGTGTAAATGGTAATGGTCGGATATTGGACTTATTTTTGTCGAACTATTCTGAAATCATCAGAGATGTGATTGTCCTCTAGTAAAGGAAGATGTACATCATGTGTCACTTGATATTCAAATTGATATTTCATTCATAAAAATAGAAGAATTTAAAGTCTCACATTCTTCATTAAATTTTTTCAAAGCTGACTATAATAAAATTAATGCCGAACTTAGTACCATCAATTGGGAATTTTTGTTTCATAAGACATCTACCGATAATGCCGTTTCTATATTTTATGAAATTTTAAATATTATTGAGAAATATGTCCCTTTAGTTAATCATGCAAATAAAAAATTTCTGATCTGGTTTTCTATTGACACAAAGAAACTGTTAAGGGAAAAAACTAAATATCATTATAGGTGGAAGAAATACAATAGAGTTGCTGATTATAATTTATTTGCGAGTTACAGAAGCCAGGTTAAAATACAAATTAATATTGATTACAAAAAATTCATTGCTGATATGGAGAATAATATTGTTAGTAATTCCAAAAGATTTTGGTCATATGTTTCACATGTTAGAAATACTAATACCATTCCTTGCAACATGAATTATAATGAAAATGTTATAAATAATTATCCAAACGTAGCTAAAGCTTTTGGTAAATTTTTTGCTTCTGTGTATGATCCATATAATAAGCCTGTACTTTTTATATATTTTTAGGTATTAATGATATTGTGTGAAACTCACTACTCAGTGGACAAAAGCCCCAACCTGCGTTGAATTACACCCACAATACCTACTCATATATTCCTTATTATTAGCTTTTGTAACATTTTTTTACTGTTTTAGAAAGGTATTTTAAGCTAATATAAATCAAATCTCCTACAATTCCTATCAATGAAGTCATATGTATGTTCTCTGATACCAAACATCTAGGTATGCTAATGAACTATTCCACAGACAAAGCTCTAATCAATAATTATCTAAAGAAAATAATTTAATTTACTGACCTGCTAATGAAACACTCTATAATTATCTAACTTCACTTTTTGGCAGTGGGAACACGACAATTCAACCACAATAGATGAGATCTGACCTATTTCTGCATTTTTAGGATTGCTTCTTCAGGTGGTCTCCTTTAAGTTGAATCAAATATCTAACTATAAAAATTATTATAAAAATTAAAATTATTTGAAGTTAAATATCGACAATGACAAAAAGTGACATCCTGTCAATGAATTAAATATGACAATACCTACTTGAAAAATGTTCACCTTTTATGTAAAAGTTTTTATATATTTTTAGGTATTAATAATATTGTGTGAAACTAACTACTCAGTGAACAAAAGCCCCAAGCTGCGTTGAATTACAACTACAATATCTACCCATATATTCCTTATTATTAGCTTTTGTAACATTTTTTTACTGTTTTAGAAAGGTATTTTAAGCTAATATAAATCAAATCTCCTACAATTCCTATCAATGAAGTCATATTTATGTTCTCTGATACCAGACATCTAGGTATGTTAATGATGTCTGAACTAACTACTGCAAATTTCTAGTTTCGCGACTAGCGCTAGGTCGGAAAATGCATTTCGGAAAGGCTGTCTAAATGAGTTGTCTCTCTCTAAAATTTCTTCACTTTCGACTAGTGAACGCATGTTAATAGGGTTTCCCAAGAAATGGTGCTGATGCTCGTACAAATTTTCAAGTGATTATCTATAATCATCCATTTTGGGAGTAATTTTTGTGCAAGCTAATTTAGTGATTTCTGCTGATTGTTGGTGTGTGAATAGTTCAGGCAAAATCACATCTTTTACAGGTATTAAACTGCATCAATTTCCAAACATCTCTGTCGTTCTTGGAACCCATGCTATTGTATCTTTGGACAGGTATTTGTATTTTGGGAGACCCTTCCAGTGAAGGAAAATTATTCACTTTATCGTACTTTTAGTTAGATAATATTTTCATTTTAATTTCTAAGGGTTTCTTTGGGTAGTGGACACGTTGGTCACGAGGTTAGGCTATACTAGGTGTACAGCCTGACTCAGAATCGAATCCGGCGTACTGGTAAAAGCTAAGCGGCGGCCAAATCTCCGTCTCGAGAGTTTAGCCGTTGGGTATTTTCCATCACTGCAGCGTATCCATCACTGCACCACGCTGAGACTGCATCGCATTCATCACCGCAGCCTTTCCAATACTGCAATACTTATAGTAATTATCACATTATTAGATTGCTCTAACGTGAATAGTTAGATTGATACTTACCTGATTGCATTTCATAGTTAGAGTTGATAATAAGTTCAGATTCAATTGGTATATATATTTTTTTGCTGATTAAGTTTAGATTATTTTTAATATACATAAGTTCAGTAAGAGATTCAATTTCAAGAATAACTTCTGTGAGAGTATTTTTGGCAAATTTTATTTAATAGACTATTTAATTTAAAAAAAAATATCTGTGAGGCGGAAATTAATTCATGCATATTGCTATATCTGTTTTTTTTAAATTTATTTTACATCGATAAGTATATACTGGGTGTACATAGGGATCTGACTTATCTACCTATATTTTGTTTTATGCTACATATAGTTCTAAAGAATCGCTTAAGCTAAAGCCATATCTTGTAAATCTATCTACTACGCAGGGTATATGTTATTTAAGTGTTGATTAGTTATTAATTTCTGCTCATTGATTTTTTTTAACAACAGCAATTTTTTTAAATTATCTGCAGTATTGAATATGTAAGCAGACTGCTTATTATTATACAATCTTTACTAATGAGATTACAAGTACTCTCACTTTGATTACTTTGTTCCATTACTCTTACTTATTTTCATTTAGTTATATGTATATATATATATTAAATCATACTTCCCTTACGTATGAAGCTGATTGCTTCACTTATTTGATTGATAATATATTGTGTGAATATTATAATATCTCATACTATTTGCTGCATAATTGTCATTTTTTTAACCCTTGTTTAGTAAATTGGAAGGGAATTATATCACTAGTGGGTATTTGATTTGAGATAATTTACTTGGCGCCCAATTTTACATCTTAATTTTGAATCCAGCCCATCTCCACCGTTAGCTGGTCGAAGAATACCCAACTGTCATCTGGCAGCTGTAGTTATTTGTAGGCGTGTGTAGACAAGTGTTTTGCATTGGCTGTGAATGCTACTTTATTTCCTACATCTATAAATTCAAACTATATTTCGTCATATCCATATCCAAGGTTTGGAATTCCCTATTAAACTTAAAGATATTTCTAAGTTTGAAGCATTAAATAACATTTATGGAAATGTTTGGTATAAGTAATCAATTTAGAAACGGTCGTACTAAACACGAAATTGTAGGACCATACTATTTTACCAAATCTCGTAAAAATATTCACGTAAATCTTTTACTTATCACTGATGATAGCGGACATAGTCATTATTGTTATATTAAAAATTTGTCTAGATTAGTATCCACACAGAGATCAGATCATAATGGTAGAACATTTATTTATGATGGTTGCCTACAATTTTTTCGAACTTCAGAGCGTTTAAAATCACATCAGGCTCATGACTGTAACAACGAAATTACCAACCACTGATATTAAAGTTAATAAATACGGTAAAGCTCTTCCTGAAAATTTACTTAAATTTACAAAAAACAGCTTAATATTCCATTTGTAATATATGCAGATATTGAAAGTATTTTAAAACCAATTCAAAGTACACAACCGTCCGATAGATCTTCATTTACGTTGAAAACTTACGAGCATGTAACTTATTCGTTTTGTTTTTGCATGAAGTGCAACTTTAACGACAACCTATTGGAATTAGTATCGTGGTTTAGACGCACCTGAAATTTTTATACAAAAACTCGAAGAAGCTATAATTAAATTATATAACGCACATTTAAAAAATATGAAACCTAATTAGCACTTTCCCAGTGTGAGCAAGAAATGTTTAATTCTAGTCAATATTGCCACATTTGCGAGCAACCATTTGATGACCCTCGTGTTAAGGTTAAAGACCATTGTCATTTAATAAGAAGGAATTGGATGCTAGAAAACATTAATTAACACGATCGCGAGTTTTAACTATAAATGTTTTGACCTCTCTAAACACGTAAGACATATTTTCTAATAGTCCTAGGCAACAAATTATAAAATTTAACAGAATTGTAGCCGAAGCTGCGTTGAAACATAGCAGAATGATATATTGGCATGGATAGTAAATCACGATGGCGAGTAGGCCTATTATGAATTGTGGAATCTTTAATTAATTTTTTATAAAGATATGCAGGCATTTGAAATTTTAACACTTTAAAAACAAGGCAAACCAAATGAATTTGAAAACGTTCATTCAAAGTGAGCCACCCAGAATCTTTAAAAGCCTCAAAGATATGGTCAAACTTTCTTAAATTATAACAGAATCTGATACAGGCATTTTGCAACTTCTGCATACTATACTTGTCGTGTGCCAATAATGTGGGCCAAAAAACAATATCACAGTAAGTTAAAATAGATAAAATCAAGCTATCCGTAAGTCTAAGTTTAACACTGAAACATTTTTTAAATAAACTATTAACATGTGAACCAAATCTGAGATCAGTGTCAATCAACAGTCCCAAATTTTTACATGTGTTGACTGATTCAAGTAAACAATTGTTTAGGCTAACTTGAAATATGGGATTAGTAATAATTAACTATCTATGAGAACCAAACACTAACATTTGAGTTTTTTCTCATTGAGAACCAGGCTATGTGCTGCAGAAAATTCACTAATAATCTCGAGGTCAACATTGATATTATGAATAACAACATCTAGATCATTATATAAAAAATAATATATCTGGGTGTCATCCGCATACTGATGCAAAGAACAACATTTAAGAAACCGCGATAAATCCCAAGTATAAAAAGAAAATAGCAAGGGGTCCAAGATACCAGCTTGGGGAACGCTCATATTTATAGGGAGAAATTTAGAAAAAACATTATACAATAATACTCTTTGTCGTCTCTGCAATAAATAGTTATTAAAAAAAGTAAGTTCAACTTCGCCCACACCAAAATACCTAAGTTTTACAATTAGAGTTTTATGGTCAATAGTATCGAAAGCCTTACGATAATCCAGCAGAACTAAACACGTATCCATATTTACATCGCATGACCGTAGAATATCATCCGTTACATTGAGTAAAGCAGTTGCTGTGCTGTGATGGCGACGAAATCCAGATTGATTGCTAGATAAAAAATTACTTTTAATTAAAAATTCATTAAATTGTTCATATTATTTTTTCCAAAATTTTAGACAAAACTGGCAGTATACTAATTGGCCTAAACTCAGATACACTCACAGGATTGCCTGACTTCGGCACAGGAATTACGTTGGCATTCTTCCATATCTCTGGAAACTGACCAAAAGTAAGACATTTGTTAATTATGAAAGTGATGTGGATTTTCAATTACTTTGTTATCAACTGACTTAAAAGAAAACTTACTATGAACATCAGGGCATAACCGATTACTATAATTGGCATCTATAAAGGCCTCATTATCAACCTGAACATTCAATGAACAATTAGCATAAAAATTATTGTAATCGTCAGCTGTATCGATATCTGAGAAATTAATTTTATCAAAACTGTTTCCAATCGAAGAACCAATATTAAGAAATTTTAAAGTCTTCCAAAAATTACGAGTATTAGTTTTAAATGCATAATGCAAAAAAGCTTTTTTTTCTGCCTTAACTGATGTATTAACACAATTTCGAAGTTCTTTATATTCATGTTTCCACCGTTTATATCTAGTAAGAGCTTGTCGTTTCAATTTAATTAAAAACTTTAAATTATTAGTAAGCCAAGGGGCAGGGGGCTTGGTAATCCTAGATGTTTTGAATGGAGCATGAATGTCAAACAAATATATACTCTGTCATTAAAAAAAATTATCATGTCATTAACATTATTTAAATAAAATATATGATCCCAAAAATTTTTATGCAGATCTAGCACAAATAAATCATGGTCAAACGTTGCAAAATATCTGTATGTTTTATACATAACTGCAGGCTTAGACTTAATTAAATGAAAATCACATTTTACAAAGCGAGGGTTAGAAATACCATCCATTCTATAAACCTCTACATTTGAGGAAATATCTGGACCCGAAGAAATGATAATATCGACCAAAGTTTGTGAGACATCAGTAACTCTAGTTGGTTCCTTAACCATTTGCGTTAAACCATATTTATTAAAAAGACGACAAAATGAAGTATAACTATAACTATTAGCTGCTAAAAAATCAATATTAAAAACTCCGCCAAAAAATACATAATCAAATTCAGGCAAAAGTTGCACAAGCATATTTTCTAATTCATCAATACAATAATTAAAGTTGGCTTTAGGAGGTTTATAAAAAGTTCCAAAACAGTCTCCTACCCGCTACCACAAGACTAATCCATAAACTTTCAAGAGGACTTTCATGAGGTAAGACACGTAAAATTGAAAATTTTAATGAACTTTTAATATAAAAAGTTACCCCCCTCGTCTGCCATCACGATAATTTCTAACTACATTATAATTAAGCAAGTCAATGCCAATATTTGAAATAGAAGGATAGCCAGGTTTCAGATAAACCGATAATATCATAAGCCATCAGCCACAAATTCAGAAAAGAGGTCAAAACTAGCACAAAGCGATCTAACATTAAAATGAGAAAAGTTTACACATGTATCAAGCATATAATATGTAAAACTCCAGTGGTGTTATAAACAAAAAACTAAAGAAATACTACTAGTAGCTACAAACATCAGCAGCACTCCTAAATTATACAAACATTATTCAAAGTGGTATAAAATAAAACAAGAAAAAACCTAACAAGCAAAAAGAAAAAAATAGTACAGCCTAATGGCACAAAAATATTCTAAATACAAATTTGAATCAAGATCAAAAATTAACGCTATATAAATGAATATGAAGTATAACTACACATTACGTATGTAAATTAAAACATAATTGCTAATATATATCCTATCAATGATATACAGCATTAATAAAGAAACACTAATAAAAAAGTAATATTATTGATTTATCAACCAGCAGGAAACGAGGAAAAACTATCTATATTGTAGCAAGAAAGTAAATAGGTACCACGAACTATATTCATAATCTTACCGCGACAATAAATCAGACATCATCGCTACTGACTAAAAACTTTACCATTATGAACAGCAAAGATTTTCCCACCTGAGGACCAGGCATGACCCTAGCCGCCTTAAGTAAATCATAATTTGATTTTGATAAATCCTCAAATAATGAACTATTACAATTAAGTTTTTTAATAATTTATTTGAATTAAACACCTCACTACGTTTCCAGTTATTCACGAAGTTTACTAGAATAGCCCTCGGTTTGTCAGGAATGCCAGTAAACTTGCTCACACGATAACCAAAATCAATGTCTTGCACGGAACACGGAATTTTCAACATGTCAGTGACAACAGCAGCTATTAATTCGGGTATATGTTCCATTTTCTTGGAATCCATTGAAAATAATACAATTTCTCTTATGCACTTGTTGAAATAAATTACAAGTCTTTCTAAGACCAACTATATTATCCTTATTAACATCAATCAAGCTAGCAAGGGTTTTAAGGGAACTGTTAATATCTAACTTATCCAACTTTGCCAATTTAAGACAAATGGCATCAATTTTACCATTTATTTCAGTAAATATAGAGTTTACCTTGCTAACTAACTCTTCTGTCATTAATTCCGCAAAAATTTGCTTAATTTCTGACTTGAGTTCTCTAGTTATTTTAGTCATGACTATTGTTCAAGTTCAGCAGTAGAAGAGATCACAAGAATAAAAACGTAAATCACAATAATACACTTCAAATGAGTAATCAATGTCACACCTTGTAAATGACTTGACTTAGGTACAGATAGAGGCAGAAAAAATAAAAATCGGTGAAATTAAACCACTCAAATTAATACTTTTCGGTGGAGCACTGCAAAGGAATGTTCACCCAAGCATGGTACTACTCTTTCCAATGTCAAACTCTAGGTGAATATTCTGATATTTATTTAATTTCTGATGTATTATTACTAGCAGATATTTTTTTAAATTTTCGTAAAATTTCTACAAAATTACAAATTAGATCCTGCTCTATACATGACTTTCCCTTCTCTGAGTTGGGATGCAATGTTGCGAAAGACAGGTGTTACTTTAGAATTGCTTACAGATATTCACATGCTTCATTTTTCCCGGAAAGGAATTCGTGGAGGTGTATGTCAATGCAGCAATAGAAAAGCTATTGCTAATAACGTCTTTGTTTCCGATTATGATCTTTTGTGGGCTATGTCTCAAAGTCTTCCAATGGATAAATTTCGATGGCTTGATATTAATGAAATTTTAAATTTTAATCCTTTACTCATTGATTATAATCATATGAAAGGCTACGTATTAGAAGTCGACATCGAATATCCCAAATACTTACACGATATTCACAATGATCTACCATTTTGTCCAGAGAATTTTGTGTCTTCCAATAGCAAACACTCAAAGCTGCTTCTTACTCTACGTAATAAATATAATTATATAATTTACTACAGAAATTTAAAGCAGTATATGATGCATGAATTAAAGGTGAACACAATTCATAAAATTTTAGAATTTTCTCAACAACCGTGGCTTAAACCATATATAGACTTGAATACACAATTACGAAATTCTACAAAAAATGCATTTGAAAGGAATCTATTTAAATTTTACATAAACTCCATATATGGAAAAACTATGGAAAATCTAGAAAAGCGTGTTGATATTAAACTCTTGTCACACTGGGAAAACATTCACCATAAAAAAAGGAGTTGAAAGTTTTGTAAGCATGCCTAATTTTAAATCTTTATCTGTTTTTTTCAGAAAATTTAGTAGCCGTTCAAATGGGACATTTATCTGTTTGTTATAATAAACCTTTATATGTAGGATTTTCCATTCTTGATATTTCAATCTTTGTATCTTTGTTATACTGACATAAATTGTCTAATTATTGAGATTGAGTCAGATAACATTTACGATGATATTAAAAATAATATTTACTGGTTTGATACTTCAAATCGTAAAGAAATCAATATTCATGGTATGCCTAGAAATCAGTCTATGCTTGGTAGAATGAAAGATGAATATGCGGGCATTCTTATTAAAAGTTTCTATGGCACAAAAACATACTGTGTTGAACTTAGCGAAAATGAAGTCAAGAAAGCCAAAGGAATTTCTAAAAACGTTATCAAAAATGACCTGCATATTCTAGATTATAAGAAAATCGTAGAAAGCGGTGGATCAGTTTATAGAAAAATGTTTATATTTAGATCACATTTACATACAATGTATACAGAATTAAAAAAAAGTTGCTCTATCTTCTCACGACGATAAAAGGTACGTTCTTCCAGGGCATACAAAAACTCTATCTTGCGGCCATAAAAAAATGCTTTCAAAATCTGAGCAATTTACGTGAATTAATAAAATTAGGTAATGACATAATGGAAGAGTATGAGTCTGATGAAACAAACCATTATTAATAATAATGATGATGATTATGATTATCATAATAATAATCATAGATAGATAGATAGATAGATAGACTTTATTGACTTTTATATATACAACAGTACACTTCAAGTCACAGGAGAACAAATAAAAGAAGTAAATTCATTGATACTGAAGAAACAGTTTGTCAATAAAAATTTTTTAGTGAAAGTGTAAAAAGATCTAAGAGACATCCGTCTTATATTTTCATGAGCAAAAAATTTTACAAATTGATTATGCAATCCTATCTCAATCTTATTGTTTTTGGTTAAATTAATTCTAGAGAAAGGAACTATAACGTCCCCATGCCTTGTATTATAGTCATGAATGTTAGAATATGTAGATAAGCTAGGTAATTTCTTATGAACAAGATAAAGCGACTCAAGTAAATATATGCATGGAAGGGGTAAAATCTTATACCTCTTAAAAAGGTCTCTACTGTGGGTATAATTAGGTACATTAGCCACTACTCGGTCAGCCGCTTTCTGCAGGACAAATGGTTTATGAGCAAAAGGAGAGTTGCCCCATAAGATGACCCCGTAACTAAGGTGACTGTGGAATAACGAAAAATATATTAATTTCATAACCTATCCATACAGGATCGCAGCTGTCTCATTGCAAATACCTGAGTAGCAAGCTTTGAGGACAAACCATTGACATGTGCAGACCAATTTAGGCTCACATCCAAGGTAATACCCAATAACCTGACCGGATCACTTTTTCCACGTTTCTTGTCAGCCGTGAAAGATATATGCTGCGTTTTTGACATATTTAATTTTAATTTATTGGCTGTAAACCAAGCTGAAGCTTCACTCAAGCTGTCTGTACTCAGATATTCGCTTTCTGGAGCAAGAAGAGTGGCATCATCCGCAAATAGGACACAGGTGCTGTTACTAATACTTGTTGGCAAATCATTGATGTAAAGCAAAAAGAGAATTGGTCCTAGTGCAGATCCTTGCGTAACTCCTCCAGCTACCGGAAGTAAAGTAGACGATGTACTGTTAATGCTGACAAACTGCTTTCTACCTGTCAGATATGAATGAAAAAGATTTAGTTCTTTATTTCGAATGCCATAGTATTCTAGCTTTAATAGCAATATGTCCAAACAAAAGCTTTGGTCAAATCACAAAGCGTAGCGTGAGTTCCAATGTTATTGTCAAGATTCTCAAGAACCTCATCAATCACAGCAAGTAGTGCTCTTAAAGTAGAGAAGCCCTTCCTAAACCCAAACTGATAACACTGATTTATCTTCCAAATACGATAATAATTTATCCTTTAAGAGAGTTTCAAATATCTTGCCAAAAATTGGAACAATAGCAATTGGCCGATAATTATCTAAAACATCAACATCACCTTTTTTGTGGATAGGAAGCACTCTTGTAATTTTTAAAGAGTCGGACCATAGTCCTTCCTCTAAAAACTGATTATAAAAGAATGCCAATGGGCCAACAAGCAACTCCACAGCAGATTTAATTATGGAACTATTTAGTCCATAGTAATCTGGACAAGTCGAATTTTTTAAACATAAAATAGCTTGACGAACTTCAGTCTCTATAATAATAATAATAATAATAATAATAATAATAATAATGATAATAATGATAATAATGATAATAATGATAATGATAATAATGATAATAATAATAATAATAATAATAATAATAATAATAATAATAATAATAATAATAATAATAATAATAATAATAATAATAATGTTTATTCAGTTTTTAAAATCCAGAACAATTACAGAACAAAATACATATTAATAAAATTGAATAAACAAAGAAAACACAGAAGCAACTAACAAAGTTACTTGTTTGTGTTGTAGGCACAAATTATTTTAAAAGTCTATATAAGATTTTACTAATAAAAACATTCAGTAATATTAATTTATACATAATAGGGTAATTTGTCATAGCCAGTAATATTTTAAGTCACATTCAGGTAGGTATAGTTTCATATGCATTCATTTTATATGCAACACTTTATGAACATAAAATAAAACATAATTTGGTAATGCACACATAAATATCACAATCAGGTAAGTATACATTCACAAAGATATCAATACATTTTTTTCCGTTTAGGTTCAGAAAGATGTAGAAAAGTATCAATCAAAACTTATTTAATTCCTATTTGTTATAGCAAGAGTTGACTATGTCACTCATAAACTGTCTATCAGTCTCAAATATCCATTTTTTCAATTTAATTTTAAAACTAGAAAACGTAATATCGGTTCCTATGTGAAAGTCAAAAGGGCACAATGCATACAATCTTGGTGCTATATAGTCTACATCTCTTTGGCCTACTGTTTTTTCAATATTCCATCATTTTGTCTGGTATTATATATATGTTGATATGTTGATAGTATAATTTTTTTATTTTTTATCCATTCTAATATCTTTTGACAAAACAATTGCCTCACATCACAAATTTTAGCTATATTATATAAGCTATCACTAGAAAAAGTGTACGGTTTTTCAAATATAATTTTTAAAATCCATTTTTGTAGGACATGTAGAGCATCTAAGTGACTGTCATTTACACCACCCCAACTCATAATTCCATATGTCAATTGAGACTGCACTAGAGAAAAATATAGCGTTTTTAAATGTTTTACATTTAGAAATTCTTTTAAATATTTAAATTTTGGTAATATCCCTCTAATTTTTTTGATAAGGTACTTAATTTGCAAGTCCCAGCGCATATGTCGATCTATTTGTACACCAAGATATTTAACAGATATAGTTTCAGGAATTTCAGAATGATTGCCAATTTTTAAGGGTCCGATATTAGGTAATCCAGTTTGATAAGAGCTGAAAGGCAGGTAACTAGTTTTACTGAGATTTAATGTAAGCTTGTTGTATTGGAACCACTGAGATATCAACGGAAAATCGTCAAATATAATTTGTTGTAATTCCTGCCATGTACTGCCTGTATAGATAACAGCAGTATCATCGGCAAAACTAATAATTTTGCCAACAGTATCTACTCTAAATAAACTGTCCATATATAAAATAAATAACAGTGGCCCCAATACAGAACCCTGAGGAACGCCGAATGATATATTTTTTGCATTACTATAAACTCCATTTATTTCTACTCTTTGCGTTCTGTTGTTTAAATAACTTTGTATAATTTCACCAGCTCTCCCCCTAATCCCAAACATACTCAATTTATTTATTAATTTCTTATGACACACCGTGTCAAAAGCTTTCGAGAGGTCCAAAAAGATACTTATTGTTGGTATTTTTTTGTCTAGTGTTTTGTAGATATAAGATGTTAATTTGTAGATGGCGTCCTCTGTAGATTTGGCCTCTCGAAATCCAAATTGACAGTCAGACAATATTTGAAATGTTTTTAAAAAATTTGTTAAACGGGTTTTTAAAAGATGTTCAAAAATCAAAAAATAGGTCTATAATTTTCTAATTTTGATGTATCCCCACTCTTATATAAAAGTTTAACTATCGCTGCCTTTAAAACATCCGGAAAAACCCCTAAGCTGAAACATTTGTTTACTAAAAAAACAATGGGTAAAGCAATATCAGCTGAAATTTCCTTCAAAGTTTCAGACCGAATCTTATCTTGACCGGGTGATTTCTTTAGTTTCAATTTATTTATAACTGAGATCACTTCACTTTCATCCGTCTCGTACAAACAAATGGAGTTTTTCAAAATCTTATTTTTTTCACTAAATTTTACATCCGGAATCTTACTTGCAAGCTCTTCTCCGAGACTACAATAGCATTCATTAAAAGCATTCGTAATTTGAACATTATCTGTAATAATTTCTCCACTTGGTATTTCAATACATTTTATTTCTGTTTTAGGTTTATTTTTTCACATATTTCATTTACAGAGTTCCATAGGGCCTCGGAGCTATTTTGATGTTTATCAACTAACTGATTGTAGTAATTTCTTTTTGCTTTTTTTAACTCTTTATTTAAAGAATTTTTTTTTGTCGGTATTGTTCTTTTATATTTATGTTACATGGATACTTAAGACACATTTTATAAAGATCATTTTTTTCATGAATAGAAGATAGAATTTTACTTGTAACCCATTTCTTTTTAAATGAATTTTTCCTTTTTTTCATATGTACAGTTTTTGTACTATTTTTTATATGAGACTGTAATATTTCAATAAATTTCGACACCATGTCATGCACATTTTGTTTATGATAAACTCTTTCCCAATCCTCTACAACCAAATCACGCCTTAATTTGTTATAGTCTGTAAAAGTTTTATAATTTTTATTTGTAGGTACATCATGTTTATAATTTTCTATTTTTAAAGAAAAAACAATTGGAGAATGATCTGTTATATAATACCTAAAAATAAAAGACTTCAGATTTTTATCACAAATATTTTCTCTATGTCTTATGAAAAAATGGTCTAAGCAGGTATAACTTGATATTCTAGTATAATCATTTGTATAAGATACATAATCAAAACAACTCATAATATTTTTATATTCCTCTGTGTCACTACAATCATCCAACAAATTTATATTGATATCTCCAGTGATTACATCTAAGTCACATTTTTCAGAAGTTTGTAGATAACCTAATAAATCCAAATTAAATTTTTTAACACAAGTACTAGGAGACCTATATATTGCCATTATAGATACGTTCAATGTTCCTTTGATTAATAATTTCATTGCAGTTACCTCGCCTAATTTAATTATTGTCATTTTAACTTGTAAATTATCCTTAACAAAAGCAATAATACCATCATTTTTGTTCAGCTTACCATAATTATAAAAAGTATTGTAACCATTTATATTATAAATATGATGATCATCCAATTGTCTTGTTTCGGTTAATATTATTACATCGAAGTCAAGTTGCTAACTGGTGCAAAAGTATAAATAATTTATCTATGTTCTTAGAAACACTCCGAACATTCATGTGATAAATCTTAAAATTATATAAAATTATCTGTTTTTTAAAATTGTCAACACTATTCACAATTTCAGCTGCCGGTAGATTATTCTCATATCTTCTAATATACGGGTCCATACTTAAAATAATTCTTTACTAAGGTGCCTGATCTTCTGGAATACTTGTGACTTTAGCTACTCTCTTTTCCTTGATGGGGTTTATTTTTCCTGCAATTCTTGAATATCATCTATCTTGTCTAATTGGTGTTGTAATCTTCCTTTTTTTTGTATTGTTTGTATCTTCATCAGCGTCTTCCATATGTTTTAGCGATTCTTTTGATTTATCTGAACTGTTTGATACATTTACTGGACCATTCTCTTTTGCTTCTTCAAACTCGTTATGAAATACTTTTGTTTCTATATTTTCTTTATTTAATTCACCTCCATAATGATAATAATGATGATGATGATGATGACGAAGATGATGATGATGATGATGACGATGACGATGACGATGACGATGACGATGACGATGAGGATGACGATGAGGATGACGATGACGATGACGATGATGATTAGTAATAGTAATAGTAATAATACTAATAATAATAATAAGGCTGTAAGGAGAACCTGCTCATCGACAGATGTATTATGCAGGACTCCGTGCAGTACAAGCGAAACCTCTCAATGGCCTGGATAGATTACCGCAAGGCATTTGATATGACATCACATGAGCTAATAATCCACTTGCTCCAATGCCTTGCGGTGGCCGACCCCATAGTGAGATGTATTGAACAACTCATGCCGCTCTGGAGGACCCGCTTTACCATAACATCGGCTAATGCTAGGGTCCAGACAGAGCCGGTTTTGTTCAGGAAGGGAGTGTTCCAGGGACATTCCCTGAGTCCCCTCTTGTTTTGCATCTCACTGCTGCCATTATCCGTTGCACTTCGTCGTACCCGGGGTTACAACTGCGGTACCCCAGGAGACCGGAGGCATAAGGTCACCCATTTGTTCTACATGGATGACCTTAAACTCTATGCCTCCGGTGAGAGGGATTTAAATCAGTCCCTCAGAGTGGTACAGGAGTACACGCAGGCAGTTGGGATGGAGTTCGGGCTGGACAAATGTGCACTGGTTCATCTCAAGAGAGGACGATGCGGTGCATACGGAGAGGACGCCCAGCTAATAGACGGAAGCATCTTCCACCACCTAGATGCCGGAGAGTCGTACACCTATTTGGATGTCCCACAGCGGGGCACTCATGAGGTGGCAATGGTGAAAAACGCTCTCCGCGGCAGGTATCGGCACCGCCTCTGACAAATCTGGTCTTCGGAGCTGTCGGATAAGAACAAGGTGAGTGCCACAAATATGCTTACCGTTCCGATCCTTCTCTACTCCTTTGGAGTAGTGAAATGGACACAAGAAGAGCTGAGGCAACTCGATGTAGGGACCCGCAAAATGATGCATCTCCATCAGAGTTTGCATCCAAGATCGTCCGTTTCGCGGTTATACTTCCCAAGAAATCGGGGAGGCCGTGGACTCTTGAGTTTGGAGTGTCTCCAGGACAGAGTGGTTTTGGAGGAAGCCTGTAAAATCATCAGGAGCTCGGATCCCCTTCTCTGCATGGTCCAAGACCATGAAGCAGCAGGGATAGGAGCGTTTGTATATAAGGCAGTGAGAATAGCAGCCAATGAACTTGGTCTCGTGTTCGATACTGAGCAGGAAAATCCAGACTCTGTCACCGAGTGGGACCCTGCTCAGTTAAAAGCCCAAATTAAAGCTGCAGAGACGCGTCATCTTCTGCAGCTACATAAGGATAAGCCAATGCATGGTCTCTTCTATAGTCATCTAGAGGGGCTTGGCTTATCTGAAAAGCTGACCTTCGCTTTTTTGAGGTCAGCGAGGCTGAACTCTGAGACCGAGGGGTTCATAATGGCTTGCCAAGATGGTGTAATTAACACTCTCGTCTATCGTAGTCGTGTCTTGGGTATCGAGGTTCCTGATACCAGCTGCAGGGCCTGCCGCCAGGCGCCGGAGACGCTTATGCATCTCCTGTCGGCCTGTCCGGTATATGCGGTCACAGCGTATATCCAAAGACACGATTCAGCCTTACGGGTGTTGTATTATCATTTACGACACTCGTATGAGATAGACGAGACGCCAGTGCTGCCTTATGCTCCGGAGGATATAGAATCCGTTGTGGGGAATGAGAAGTGCCGAATTTATTGGAACTTCATTCCTCACCCTCAGGCAAATTCAAGCCAATAAGCCTGATGTAGTCCTCCTCGACCACCAACTTAGGACGATGTTTGTGATTGAGTTCTCGGCTCCCGCAGAGAACAACATCGTCCTAAAAGAGGAGGAAAAACGGAGGAAGTATCGAGATCTTCTCTCCGAGCTCCGCAGGCTGTATCCAGACCACTCTGTTAAGATTGTGGTGCTCATTATAGGCGTCCTGGGTGGAATGAGACATACGTTGCTTTCTGACTTAAAGATCATACCGGCTTGCCGAAATTCGGCAGAGATCTTAGCCGGCAGAATGCAGAAGGCAATCGTCCTTGGTTCGCTACGTCTACTCAGAACGCACGATTTACGGGCGCAATGATTACTGACTCTACGGAGTGGAGAGTGGTCATTGCTTGACTCTTCAGAACATCTCCGAATGTGTCGGAGCTTCGGAAAGTGTTACTGGAAAAAAAAAAAAAAATAATAATAATAATAATAATAATAATAACAATAACAATAAAAATAACAATAACAATAATAATAATAATAATGATCTAATAATAATAATAATAGTCTCACGACTATATGTGCCAAGAAAACAGGGAGGGAGAGGACTAAAACAAATAGAGGCAACAGCACGTAGAGAAATTTACAGCTTAGCTTATTACATGACACATAACTCTCATAAAGATTACCTGCTTCAGGCTGCTATGCAATGTGATACTAAACAAATAGCATATTCATTATCAAAAAAAGCTCTAAAAGCAGCAAAAGAGTTAAGAAATAATGAGGAGCCTGAACCTGTAATAGATGATTTACCTCTCCCAAAAATAATAATCCAAAAAATCGGAAGTCAGATGATAGCTAAGTGGAAGGAAAAGCCAATGCATGGTAAGCTAATAAGATACATTGAAAATCTGAATATAGATTTAGAAACATTTCCTATGCATAGCTGAAAAATGGTCATCTAAAACCTGAGACTGAGAGTTTGTTGATTGCTGCACAAGACCAGACCCTCAAAACAAGATACATTGAACACCGTGTTATGAAAACCAGAGAGGATGAAAGGTGTAGAATGTGCAAAGAGAAGTCTGAAACAGTCACTCACATCATGACTGCATGTCCCATTTTAGCACAGCGCGAATATATAGATCGCCATAACCGCGTGTGCTCTCTAATCCATTATGAGGTATGTCGCAACTATAACTGTCACTTGTCAGTACAGAAATGGTATCAACACAAACAAGCCTGAAAATGTAACCACTAACAACGGAAAAGTCACAATTTTATACGATCGCCCCATTAGAACAGACCGGACAGTGACAGGAACTAACGAAGGAGGAGGTGCAAACAGACCAGACATTGTTATAAGAGCTGAAAAAGTAACTTACCTAATAGATGTAGCCATCCCCGCAGATACGAATGTTATCAAAAAAGAAGCTGAAAAAAGAATTAAATATAAGAGTTTAGCAATCGAAATCCAGCGAATGTGGCGGACTAAAGTAATTATAGTACCTGTCATAATTGGGGCTACGGGATATGTTAGCCAAGAATTTAAAATATGCGTCGAGCAACTCCCTGGAGACCATCGCCCAGAGCAGATCCAGCAAACTGCAATATTAGGCACTGCTCACATACTGTGGAAGGTATTGTCGTAAACCTGAAAAGAGAAAAACAATATAAGAACTACCCTCTACATTTACACTTACCTTACCTTAAATGCATGGATTGCATTAGGTGAGAGTAACGATTCCAACCTAAACTTAACTACTACAAAGGATTAACAGCAGTCCGCGCCACACCCTGACGAAGGACTCCAGGGTGTTGGTGAAAAAGAACCAACTAAGAGTTGAGGTTGTGTGATAAGGCATAATAATAATAATAATAATTATAATTATAATAAAAACAACAACAACAACAAGAACAAGAACAATAATAATAATTAATAATAGTAATAATAATAATAATAATAATAATAATAATAATAATAATAATAATAATAATTTATAATTATAATGCATTTATTTTCCCATCGCACTTACATTTGTTTACATTTAGTATAGAAATAATACAAAATAAGGAAAACTACTTGGCTGTGTTCAAGCAAGCAGCCGGATTAATACACTAACCTAGTTAAAAGTAAAATATAAAAATGCCGGTAACCTACAGTGCCTTATCTATATTTAATTATAATCTTAAAACTACTGTGTACCAAATAAAAATGAGTAAAATAAAGTTACATTTTTTTTGTTCCTATATTCCAGAATTAATAAAATGTTCTACTGATTATTAAATAGAAAAGTTGTCATACTCTTTTTAAATGGACCATAGACATTGATTTATAATTTTCAGGGACTACATTGTAAAGTTTAGCAATGCTAAAAGACAAGGATCGCTCGTAGAGACTAGGTTTATGAGATGGCAGTAACAAATGGAAACATGTTCTGGTTTTAATATTATGTACATCTGAATGAAAACAAATTTTTTCTTAAAGATATTTAGGAATTTTTGTAGAAATTATTTGATGATAAAGACATATAGTCTGCAACCGTAAGCGATTATTCATATTTAACCAATTTAGATTTTTAAGTTTATGAGAAATGTGTTCTCTTCGTCTTATCCCAAATATATACCTGATACATGAGTTCTGAATTTTCTGTTTTTTGTTTGAACATCCAGGCATGGATAATCAACAGGTGCACAGAATAGGAAATTTGATAAAACAAGGGTTTCACATAATGTTTTAATTTTTACTTGTAAATAATTTCTGTGTGAATAAAGCAATTTTAAAGCAGAATAAGATTTTTGTATATACTTATTGATATGTGCAGAAAATCGAAATGAATTATCAAATACTAATCCCAAGTTACTTGAACTTTGTACAACTGGAATGTTTGTATCATTCACTTTAATTTGAATGTCATTAGAGATTAGAGGAATGATTTTTTTAGTACTGAATAATATTAATTTACATTTATTAGGATTAATAAATAAACAAAGTTCTTTAGAAACGTTTTCTATAAGTTTGAGGTCTGAGAGTCGTCAAGATTATTTTTATTAAATGTTAATGGTCCTAAAATTGATCCTTGAGGTACCCCAACATCCAGAATATGTTCATCTGAGAATTTGTTTTCAATTTTTACTTTTTGAGAAAGATTTTCCATATAATTTGATAACAACTTGACTGCATTTGTACTCAGTCCAATAAAATGAAAAATGGCTTTAAGGATGTTGCAGTGTGTCAAAAGCCTTGGTAAAATCTAACAATATCAACGCACTAATTTTATTTTCATCTGATGTCTTTAAAATATCATCTGTTACTTTTAATAAAGCTGGAGTACAACTATGGTGCTGCCTAAAACTACTATTCCAAGATTTTAGATAAGGTTGGTAATATTCTGATTGGGCGTAAATCTTTTAACAGATTTTGGATTCGAAATTTTAGAAATAGGAAGCACGTAAGCTTGTTTTTATTGAGAAGGAAAAGTATTTGATAATAGACAACTATTTATTATATGTCTAATATATGGGATAACAAATTCTCTACAATATTTTAACTAAACAAGATTTATACCGTCACAACCAACAGTATTTGTTTTAATATTATTAAGAATTTTTTAAGTTGCATCATCTACCAAGGTGAAATCAAAATTATATGGAATATTTTTATAACAATTTAGTAAATCTTTACTTGCACAATTTGATTTTGGTACGCTATTTAACAGAAAATCGTTAATCGAATTAGGTTCATTAAGTTGTGCAGGCAGTACACTATGCTTATGTTTATTTAAATTCAAAGAATTAAGTTCCTTCCAAATACTCTTAGAATCGTTTGCAGCAAACTTTGAATTGAAATATGCCCTTTTTCACTTTCTATTGATATCTCAGTGTAGTTTCTAATTTATTTATATTAATCCCAGTGAGATGCTAATCTAGATTTTTTAAATTTATTTTTGGCTTTATTTCTAAGTGCTAAAAAATGTCTAATGTTATCAGTCAACCATGGTTTACGCTGTTTAAATACTTTAACAGTTTTTGAAGGTGCATGTTTATCAAACAAATTAAGTATACAATTGTTAAAATATTGAACTTTATCCTCTACTTGGTTAATATCATATATTGAATGAAAAGGAACATTTTCTAGATCAGCTGTAAACCGGTTTAAGTCAAAATTTATAAAATCACAATAAGTAACAAATTGTGGAGCTAAACTATTATCCACCCCGAATTCATAAAATACCAACTCATGATCAGCTATATCTAATTCTTTTGTCCCAAAATTTAAAACATTTAAATCATCCGAAACGATTACTAAGTCTAAAAGTGACGCAGTGTCTTTTGCAATTCTAGTAGGTTTATCAATAAGTTGTGTTTATCCGAAAGTCTCTAATAATGAATGTAGGCACATAGTATCAGGACTATACAGGGTCGGAAAACGCTGATGGTCTATCTGAGTTTACACGAGAGCGACAAAGTAAAGTATAGAAATCCGTGCGATAGACAAGGATGACTATATTGACGACGTTTTAACATCTAAATAGTCATCGCCCATTACATCATTCAACAAATAAAATCCACTCCCACTTATATCTCAGCGACCAATCGCCATCTTTGCCTTTATTGTTTGCCTTTCGCTTTCGGAAGAGATGTCGCTACTTGTGCAACTCCAACTCCGGTATTCTGATATTTTACCAGCGGTCGAAATTGTGGACAGTGACTAATCGCTAGCTTGTTGACCAGCGCGACGGGCGAAGCGTGCGAGGAGCAAGATTTCATAGGCGTACTAAATTTGAATGCGATCAGATATAAGAAATATATAAAAATGACAAAAATAGTTCCATTACATAACATCCATTATTTTTAGAGTAGAAACAGTGATATAACAGTTTTTACCAATTTCGAGGCGTTAGATAATAAAAATAATAAAAATTATTTCAAAATTTAAAGTTTTTTTCAATTACCCAAGGTCAAAAATAATAGAAAGTGACTAACTCACAACACAGAGATGAGTACGGAAGATACGGGTGGTATGAGTACCTAAGCGTGCCACTTGAGAAGAGTTAAAGCACACAAAATTATCAAAAATAAGTTGAAGTCGGCTGAACCTAACACATTAACAATTTACTTTAAATGTGTCTCTGTTCTTATGGACGGCGATTGCCCACTACCACCCACTTACACCTACCTGCGCACTCCGCAGATAACACACTTAAGCCTTGTCCTCATGGACGCGAAATTTACGGATTTTTGCACGAATTTTGCAACTTCTGTTTTAATTTTTTATGGCGGGAAAATCTCAACTTTTCACAATTGCAATTTGCGATACTGTCAAATACTACAAATATTATTGCCCCTTTCATTATTATGTGGTGTTAATAAGTTTGTTTTGATTTTCTGATAATATACCATGGCAGTTTCATGATGAAAATGCTAGAAAATGTTATAGGTAGTTGACAACATTTGTTACAAATAGAGATTTTTCCACTGTTAAATAAATCGCGCAAATATTTGCGAATTCCGCATTGAAAAGGACAAAAGGCTTTAGAATACATATACACTATTTACTATTGGTTACTAGCACTGTCACTATAATGGTCACACATTAACACTTATTATATCATATCGTACCGCTTTCCGTATGACCTTCATACACCCATGTTTCGTCAAAATTTAATATATTGTTCAATCCAGATTCTTATTTTTTAATATTTATTTTAATTAGTTTCTTCGCCATATTGTCATTGCTTCGGGTCGACTAGTCGCTGCTTCGGAACTTCGTCTTCTTCGTCTTTGGATAAATTTAAATATAAAGTAGAATGTCACTATCATCAGGCCAACGTAGATTGGCAATGTCAAATATTTGAATATTGATTCGGTAATTGATTTTTCTTCATAGACTGGTTGCACTGGTACAATATTACTTTGATCTCTTTGAAGTTCATGAATTTTATCTAAAGGAATGTCCTTGATTTTAATCTTTGGAACAATGACCACTGAAGATTTTCGTGGAATTTTGATGAAGTAGCATAGGTTTTCCACTCGATACAGTTTTTTCATTGACATAATTGTAGTCATTTGTTTGGAATTGGAATCCAACAGGAACTGAAATTAGGTAGTTCCCGTGTAATGTGGTGAAATCGGCATTTGCACAAGTCAACTGGATTTTTGTAGTATTTGGAAATATCCCAATGTAGTGCGATTCGTCTATTTGTTGGACAATGTTTTGGGAAATTTGTACAGGTGTCTGCTGGCAGCTCTCATAGGTGGAGTCCACTTGCAAAAGTTCAAAAATGCAATCTTGATTTTTCGATATATATCAGGTTGTTGTCAGGGCAGTAATAGTCTGGGTGCAGTTCAATACAAGGCAACGACATGTATTGGTAGAAGTTTTCGTTCATAACCAGGTAGGTATTTTTAGGAATAATTGTAGTATAATTTTGAGTTGGAATTGAAAATGATAATAGGAGAATGTATCTGGGTGTACAATAGGAAAATGGATTACGAAAACAATTTTTGTTCCTGAATAACTACTTCCAGTAAGTCATAATATCTATACGTATTATTAGTATCATGTGAAAATATAAGTTGATCATCAGAATAATATTTTAGAACGGTTTGTAAAATTGATTCTAATTCGTCTAATTTTATAATGCTATTGTGAAGAGATTTTAATCTAGCAAAAGTTATTGAATTTTCAATATGATCTAAAAGATGTAAAATTATACTTAATGTTAACCTAATTTGGTCTAAAATATTTCCTTACTCTTAAATATATAATATTAAATTCAACAAGATACTTGTTTAATTGTGTTTGAATTTTATATAAGCCAGAAGTTATTACTTCTTGATTATTCTTAATTAAGGTTACTGTATTATTGAAATTGTCAATAATTTTAGTGGTAAGAGAGATTTCTTTATTTAATTTTTTTACAATTTCTTTTTAATTATTTTCTAAATCAGATATTGCGCGATCATAGTGAATTGCATCGTTTGCATCAAGATTTCCTGAAATACTTTTTATTATTGTTCCTAAACCGTCAATGAGGCCGCGTTTCACTCTGCCAGTTGGGCTGCATTTAATTGATATAATAAAACTTTGTTGAAATTATCCAGAACAAAAGTATATCCGGGACTTAATTCATTTTTAATTGCCAAACTAATGTTTAAATATTGCTGTTTTAGTGTTTGGATTTCAATTTTAATTGGTTCTAAGTCATAATAATGAATAAATGTGTGTATTTTGGATTTAACTTTGGAATTTCCTAATTTATATGGAAGGATTCCGGGATTATTATTGAGGTTGGTTATTATTATTTCCAGAAGTATGGCTGTCTCGAGGGTTGTCAACGTCAGTGTCAGAATCAGGTGCTTCCTGCAACAAATGTTTTTTATTAGATGACTTTGGTCGTCTTAATTTTTGTTTATGTAAAGTGTTACTTGTGGTTCGTACTTTTAATTTTTTGTCTTCCATCACTTTTTCTTTAGTAAATCGAGGGTTTAACTTATTGTGGAGATTTGTAGTGACTTTTCGGTAGACGTCTGTGTCAGGTTTATATGTTAATGGGTCATGTCTTTTTTCTCGATTATTGTAATTTCCTATAGTCCTTCCTTTTTGATTGGCTAATTGTTCATTTAATGTTTTATAGATTTCTTTCGTCATTTCTCGATGTTCCTGTACATAATTATTTATTAACTTTTGATTTATGTCGATATCAAACGGGTCTTTGGTATTTAAGTGTCCATTCATAATATCAATCGGTTTTTGTTTTGTTACCGAGTGTATGGAATTATTGTAACCTAATATGGCATATGGCATTTGGTTTAAAATATCAATTTTACCTTTATTCTTATCTCTTATTATGCGAAGATGTTCGATAAGAGTAGAATGAAATCGTTCTATAGGTCCATTTGATTGAGGATTGTTAACAGTAATATAATGTGTTTCAATTTTATGAATTTTGAAAAATTCTTGAACCACAGAATTTTGTTAGTTCTGTGCTATTGTCCATGACAACTAGCGAGGGTAAACCGTGGTGGGTCATAAAGGTCAAAAATGTTTTTACTACTTGTGTACCTATCATTGCTATGAGAGGGTACGCCTGAGCATATTTAGAAAATGTATCAATTATCGTCAAAAATTTTTGTCCGTGTGCTTGAAAAGTATCAATGTGTATAATTTCGAATGGTCTGTAGGGTGTGGGTGAAATTGCTATTTTTTGTTTGGGGGGATTTCTATCATATTTATTTATTAAACACGTTTCACATGAGTTTATAGTGACATCGTTTTTTATTCCGGGCCAATAATGTGATCTTCTGATTCGCGTTTCGGTCTCTAATATACCACGATGGTTTGTTTTTCCTTTGTGAAAATTTTTGATAGTATTTATCTGGTTTTCTTTATCAGTGACATCGTGTAAAATTGTATTACACTTTATTAATTTATATGCGGAATTTTTAAATGTCATTCTTAATATTTCACATATTTCTGACATGTAAGATTCTTCTGCTGAAATTGTCTCTTCTGTGTCTTGTGAAGTGCTTCTTTGGATAGATGGTCTTGGTTCTTCATCTCTGACGTCATCCATAATTGGTTGTTCACTAGCATTACCTATCATTGATAGATTATCTGTATTTTCTTTTTTGTTTTCTAAGGTATTGTTAGATTTATTCGTATAATTGAAAAATTCTTTGGTGTGAATTTCGATACGGGACAGTTGATAATGTATTAGTAAAATGCAATTTGGCGGAACTAATTTTGAATTTATGAAATCTAATTTAGCATTTAGCAAGTTTTAGATTATCAAGTCCAATTAATCCGTCGTAAACATTGTGAAAATCAAACAAATAGAATTTAAAATTGTCGTTTTGTTTAAATTCTGGGAAAATTGGAATATCTGCACAATATTTGTGAGATGATGTTTGAAATATTGTCGAAACAGTGAAAGGTTCGTAAAATATTTTATCAGAATAAAATTTTGAGGCAATTTTAGGATTAAGAAAAGATTTTGTGCTACCTGTGTCAATTAAATTTTTAATGAAGGATTTACAATTTGAATGTAAGGCAGCTCTTTCTTATCTGTAGACATGTGATATTCTATTATGTTTCGCGTCGTGTAAGGTAATTCTATCTTATCTGTAGCCATATGATATTCTATTACGTTTCGTCGGTCATATCGTAAGTTTTCTGAAAATTTTGATCGTCTTGTTCAGTATACTCACACAAAAATTCTTTGTTTCCGAAGTATTCAGGTGTGCATTCTGTTTCCTGATTTTCGTCAATTTCAGTATTAAATAATTCTTCAGAAACAATTGCCGGTTTTTGATTATTTCGGAAATAATTGTTTTGAGAATTTGGGTAGTTTTGTCTAAATTGGGGTATTGTCTTTCGTGTGGAAACACTCATGGGTGTTGGTTTAGGTTGTGGAGCATTGGTAGGTTTTCATACATTTTGTGATCTGCTGCCAAACGTTTGTATACCAGTTGGAAATTTTTGGGCAGGTGGATTAGGGTTTCTTTGATTGCTTATGGGCCCACGGGAAAATTGGGAAGTGTTTGCTTGTTGTGGAGAGGTTATCGCTATTACTTGGAATAGGTCGATTTTGAGGGTGTTGGATATTTGGTTTTCTGAATAAAACACTGAATTGATTAGATTTTTGGAGATATCTAATATTATCTTCCTCATTAATAAATTGTATAGCTTGAGCAAGACTGGCTGGTCTCATTGCGCGTATTGTAGAACCTAGTGGTTCTTTTAAACCTGCTAAAAATGTTTTTAATGCTTGCTTGGTGAAGAAAGTTCTTTTATGTTGCTGTTCTTCAGCCACACAATGCAAATCAATATAATTGCAAATTGAATTTAATAAATGAATAACTCTTTCATAAAACTGAAAAGGTGACTCTTTTGGTTTTTGTCTTAAATTTACAAGATCTTGGTTTAAACAATTTTCATCTCTCTGATCACCAAAATTTTGTAATAAAGTAGTTTTAATACTATCACAATCATTAGCTCCATTGATTGCTATAATTTCCTTTGCTCTACCTTCTAATTTATTTAGAACGCCATTGATTAGCAAAATGTTTTGAAAATTATTCGGATTTTGTCTATCGTAATAATGAGTTAAAATTGATTCTGATGCACAAATAAATCTGTGTAATTTATTAGGATTTCCATTGAAATTTGGAATAATTGAAAGAGTTTTAATATCTAATACTGGCAACTGATTTTGATTTATTGTCATTGTATTATCTGTTTTACTAGCACTACTTGACTTGAGAATTCTTTCCTAGTTTTAAATTATTGAAGAATCTTACTAAATCTAACTCTAAATTCCGATTGTTTTCGCTTAAGGAATCAATTGGTTTAGAGGAGTCTGACATGAACAAAATCTACTCACACTTCGCTGCGCTGTGTACTGAGTTCAATGCTGCTGTTCCCTTAGATATCCTCGATGGAGTCCGTTTGGGTAGCCCTGGTGATTTTTGGATGATAGGAGGTCCTTTTTCGTCTAAGAGTTGGAACTGACAAGATTATCGGTATTGATTTCCCAAGAAAATATCCGATCCGACTGCGCCACTTATTATCACTGGGCTTGTCACAGTGTTTTTTAAAAAAAATAAAATTTTCATTGAGCTTTTATTAATTAAAAGGTTACAACTAACGTGTGAGAAGATTTTATCAGAACTGACTTGACAAACTACATAGGAAACAAAGATAAGAATTGTCTAACAAGCAGTTTTGCGTACATCGAACTATTAGTATTAAGTTTCATAGCATCTACTATCTAAGTTATTTAAGAGTCACAGGGCGTGTCACATTACATACAGTAAAAAAAAATCTTTAGTAAACATGTTTGTATATTTTATTACATATTTGTATTAGAACTTATTTTATACACATCGACATTAGTGAAAAACAGGCATGCCCGTTTTGGAACAATATTATATATTCTGTGGGTGCAACGGTGACAAATAAAATACTCTGGAAAATTTTCTTTGCCAGTTAGTGATAGTTTACATGAAAATGATTTTTTCCATCTGTTCCGTCGTAGCATTTATAGCAAAATCTATAAACAACATCTTCGTTTATATAAAATACATAAGCTGCGTTGACACAAAAGGTTTCATTGGCTAAATCCTGTCTATTTATTCGAACTGCTCGACAGATTCCTCTTATTGGACTCGTATCTCTGTTGTTATCAGTTCCACTATCCATTTCACTATCACTCAGTTCTTCTAAATTATTTTCCACTATCTCCATTATTAGTTTACTCTTTGGGACTGAACTAAAGCACCAACTGTTTAACTTTTATAATAAATATTATGGTAGTAGTGGAGATCGGTTGTTGATCCAGTCTTGTTTGTATCAATAACTAACGTAACCGGTTTATCTGGTCTCGTTAAAAATAGCGCAGGGTTCTAGACCCGAATTTAATACCGGTTAAACCGGTCTCATAACTGGTCAGCACTGGTTTATCGGTGGAAAGTTGTCTATAAGATGCGGCACGGTACTAGGTAGATTCAGTCCGCAAAGTCAAATTTTCCAATCATGTGGATGTGTTACGTACACGAAATTGAAATCGCTGATTTTAATAATAGTGTACAGCATCTATGACAATAATTTGAAAATTTACAGTTGACGCCGAACATGAAGCTATATATGGAATGGGCAGATTTTATTCTGAGATGGAATGCAACCAATTAACGGAACAGTATGGAAACGCTGCTAGTATATGTCAAAAATATTTAAAGAGGGACTATTGTAAAAATTGTTTTATAGATAACTTGTTAAAGTTACAACTCGATGGTTTCCTGGAAGATTATATGGAGCCCAAATTACTCTGTAAATTGTATGCCAATGAAATATTTAAAAATCCTGATTTTAACCTTGATGATAATGATATTACTTCTAAGTGATATTATTAAATGAATAAATTTAGTTATACAAAATATTTTTTTATTTTACACCTTTATTATGATTTATAAAATAAATACGTTAATAAAAACTTATAAATTCCTTTTTTTGTTATTTAAACACACAAAACAGTCATATTTGTAAATAAATTTTGATTGTGTTACATTCCATTTTAATTCTGGGTTGTGTTACAAACAAGGTAATCTTGATAAGAGGTCAGGGTTGCGTCTGTACTTCTGCGGTAAGTCACACCACCTTCGCATTAAAGATTCTCCATTAACGTTATACATTAAATAAAAAAGTGGAAAACATTGAATTTCTTCCTGCGTGAAGTCTTTAAATGCTGTTTGTCCATACAAGTGTCTTTCTATTACTTCTTTCACATTCATACTTGTTTGTGGTAGTTTATTCAAAATGCAATCGTAACATTTAATTTTCAAAGGTGGAGAAGCGGAATGTCACCCTCCGTTGGCCAGTGCTCATAACAACGAAACATTTTTGCTTGTATTATATCATCTGCTTTGTATTCCTCAGGAAGTTTTTCATATATGGCTCCAATTACTTCACAATGTAAGGTTCTCAAATACTCCAGTGAATAGTTACCTAATGCTTCTGAAGTGAAAGATCGAATGGGTATTGTAAAAAAACATTTTGATTGTCTCTTATTGGAGTCCCCAAATAGTATATTTTTAATACACGAAAATATGTAAATCAGCTTTGAAAAGCAGTCCATTCTTATTTTCCGCATATTTTACTATACGACCTCTCTGTCTGAAAATCTAGATCTGTCTGCGATATATTCATGTTCTGATTTTACAAGAACAGGAGAAGTGGTGGGGGTACACATTAACATTTTTATAATATATTTTTATTTTATCAAAATCACAAATGCTTCAGTAGTGCTTAAGTCTATGTTTATTTTTTTCCAAGAGTTCTTCAAGACTTTTATATATATATATATATATATTAATTCATGAAATCAATACCAAAATATGGACATTTTTCTAAAACAGCAAAAAATGTTACAAAAGCTAATAATAAGGAATATATGGGTAGATATTGTGGGTGTAATTCAACGCTGGTTGGGGCTTTAGCCCACAGAGTAGTTAGTTTCACACAATATTGTTAATACCTGAAAATATATACAAAAACGATACATAAAAGGTAAATTTTGTTATTTATTTTAGTCGGTCGTTATGATGTTTAAATTCATTGACAGATTAATCAGTTTGACATTGTCGACATTTAATTTCAAACAATTTTAATTTATTGGTATAATTTTTATAGTTAGATATTTGACTCAACTTAAAGGAGGCCACCTGATGAAGCAATCCTAAAAATGCAGATATAGGTCAGATCTCATCTATTGTGGTTGAATTTTCGATTTCCCACTGTCAAAAGTTAGATATAGAGTGTTTTCATTAAACCAGGTTAGGAAATTTAGATAATTATTGAATAGAGCTTTGTCTGTGGAATTGTTCATTAGCATACCTAGATGTTTGGTATCAGAGAACATACATATGACTTCATTGATAGGAATTGTAGGAGATTTGAAATATATTAGCTTAAAATACCTTTCTAAAACAGTAAAAAAAGTAGTAAATGTACTCGGGATAAGTGTCCAATATATAAAATACCTTAGGTTTTTTTTAATATATGTTAATTTTGTTCATGTGTTGACAATTCGAATTAATTGATCGTTTAAACCAAAGAAACAGTAACTTATTTGTATAAATTTAGTGTAAATATTACTAATTTTTAAACTAAAATCAATTTAAAAAAATTAACTGAATTTTATATACTTTTGAACGTCGTCGTATAATTATACCAATTTCAAATTCTTCTTCGTCTAAGTAGAAAATGTTTAAATCTAATGCATATATTGTAGATTGTAATTATTTTCGCATTATAAAAATTATAAATAATTAACAGTCTGTCACGGCTTTTTATAGACAGATCAGGCTATGACAGCTCATAAAAATAATGAATTGACCAATAGAAAGCTAAAATAACTTTATACGGTATATCTGGTTGACAACGGTGCGGCCGTATGGCGGTATAAGATATTCCGAAGTTACAGAGGATAAAGTTATCCGGTCATTGAAGAACACAGTTCGCTAAGGATGTGGAGAGAATATCCTTGGACTGTAGAACCGGTCCTAACTGTATAAAAATTGAAATATTTATATTTTGTTATGACGCAAAACATATATTTTATTTAAATCCATGCTTTTAATAAAAGATAATACGATTGGTGTGTCGTCTAGATGAGATAGATATTTTAATTTAAATTAATATAAAATAATTTATATAATGCACAACACTGGATAGTTATTTTTATACCATATAATTTATTTGCATATAGTATTAAAATATAAGTTATTATTAAAGGTACCTGAAGAAGAAGGTGACGTAGAAGGAAATATAGAAATGTTTGTTTTACAACCAGCTTACTTGAAAGTATTATACAAATGCAGAATAACCAGAGATAGGAAAGGAATGGATAGAGGACTATACCCCACTTATTTTCTTCATTTAGAAAAAGATTATGGCAAGAAAGTGTTCTTACTAGCAGCTCGAAAAAGAAAAAAAAGTGCAACAAGCAATTATTTGATATCAACAGATCCCACGGATTTGTCAAGAAACGCAGACTCCTTTGTGGGTAAGTTTATTATACACGGTTAATTATGACTAAGTACAAATATTTTTAAGAGAGGATGGAGCAAATAAAAATTAAGTATTTTCCAAAATTATTTATAAACCAGTTTTTTTTCCAAACCATATTAAACCCATAATCAAAATGTCAGACGTTACTCTGCACATTAACTACGCAACCATCGAAGCAAAAATTTTATATGTATACACCTAGTAAGCTATAGTAATAAAATATTTTTTGTTTTTCATACTACTATCGGCAGAAATGTGTTTATTATGTTTCGTGGCAAACGTATTTGATTGTTAGATACTAGAAAGTTAAGCAAATCGGCATACGTCACGTTGATCATTTGTTTGTAGCTTTCGCCAAAAAGTTTTATATAGTAAAATTTTATGAAGCACTTTGGGTATCTCGTAAAGTGTATTACACACTTTTAGTGGTGGTAGTATATAAAAAATAAGTCAATTCGTATTCACGAATAAAGTCGAGAAAGCGGAAGAGTGTTTTTTTATCGCCTTGTATCTTATTTTCTGCAAAAAATGTACAAAAGTACAGCAAAAGCACAAGATTTTTAAATAGGCTACTGAATTTAGATTTGTTTTGTCTGTTGTCCGATTTGGATGCCAAAGAAATATGTTTTATAGGGCAAACATTATACAAAAATTGCTGACCTTTTTGTTTTGTTTGATTTTTTTTTTGGGATATACTGCACATACTATCACCTTGTTCTTCCACAAAAATGTTTGATTTATACAGTATGAGATGTCTAATTGTTAAACTGACTGACGAAAAAATAATAGTTGTTTCCCTGTAACATTTTGCTCTATAACACTCCCTTTTCCTGATACAGAGCGTTCAACTTTAAAAAAATTATTTTATTTTTTTTCTGCTAAATAAATATTTTTTCTTCAAATTTGCATGCTCTAATTAAGGTAGGTAGGCAGAGTTATTTTATGGGATTACAAATATTATAGGACTAAGTAAGCATTGTTTGTTTCTAAATTTGTAACAATAGTAATATACATATGTCATGCATATCAGTTTGTGGTGGTCCAGTTGCTTGCTCAGCTCGGTCACCAGATCTCAATCCACTAAATTGATTTATTTGGAGATTTTTAAAGGAAAAATGTATGCGACTCTGCTGTATAATAGAAAAAATCTATTACCTGTATCGTATTTGAAGCGCTTGTGCTGAAATAAATAATGACATCCTATTCGAACAAGATGTTCCTAAGAAATCGATGCTATTGTTCCATTGACGAAAATGGATATCACTTTGAGTACTATTTAAATTAAACTGTTTACAAACCGTTGCTTTTATTTAATAAATGTTTGTAATTTTTAAAATTTCATAGGATAGCTCTGATTAGAAAAAGTCAAAATATGCTGCTTAATGAATTTCCTCAAGAGCATTTTTTTCAGAAGAGATAATAACATTTTAATATATGTACTGAAAAAATACATTTCATCATCGGCGTAGAAGCTAGGGAAGATAAGGGTGAAGACTCCCATACCTACGCTCCTGGTTTTAGTTCAAAAAGTTATTCATGCCAAAATATTAATCTTCTATTATGATCAATGCATACCAAATTTGAAATTTGATATTTATTAGTTTAGCAGATAAATCTAAAATAAAGTTATTTATTTTAAGTTGAATGCTCTGTATCAGGAAAACGGAGTGACATAGATCAAAATGTTATAGGTAAGTCATAGGTTTTTCATGTTTTCTTTTCTCGAAGTTAAGAACGACAAACCTGGGACATTCTGTATTTGCGGTTTAACTCGTGTGTGTTAAACTGTTAAATAACCATTCAATCAGTTTGGCAATTAGACACATTATACTATATAAATCAAACATTTTTGTGATAGAACAAGGTGATGGCATCTGCAGTATATCAACCGCATTATAAAAATTCAAAAAGTAATTAAAACATTTTTTATTAGTTTTTTTTTTGTAATAAAAAAGTTCAGCAATTTTGTTACAGTGTTGCCCTATCAAATTACATAACATATTTTCTTGGCATCTTAAGTCCGTGGTTTATATGACACCGGTAGAAAATTATGTGCAACTATGGCAACGTCTTCAGGATGCAACAAATACTCTTAGAGGCGATTAAGAAATTACGTGAGTACATTTCAATTTTCTTCGTCGTGTAAATCTTTGTATGCGTGTAAATGGTGGTCACTTTGAACAGCTATTGTGACATCATTATTTGTTTGCATTCGTGTTTCCCTAATTTAATTTTTGAGTCAAAATTGCTGCCAATAATTAAAATTACAAATTTCGAAGAAACCATGAGAGTCATCGAGTCTTATCAAGAGTATGATTTCAAAATTGCAACTTCAGGGCCATATAGCGCCTAAACGGAGCAACTTTGAACTAAGGTAAGTTTAGCTAAATCGACTTATTTTGAGCCGCACTATATCTGGTGGAGCGTTGTAAAGACCTTTTAGGGACACCCTGTATACAGGGTGATTCAGGTTTAATATTGATAACTTCAGGAATCGATAGAACAGGTTAAGAGAATGTTCATTTGTGATATAAACTTATTTCCTAAAACGCATCGTTTCCTAGAAAGAGGGCATCGAAGTAGGAATTTTTGTCTCGTTTCTTCCTCATAACTTTTGAACCACTTATCCGATTTAAGTAAAATTCGGAACACAAACACTCCTTATGATCTTACATAAGCTTCTTACCTTGAACTACCTATCCCTCTTAGAAGTGTATTTTGTATGCTACCCCCCTCTTACTTTATTTCAAAACTACAAAAAAAAATAATTTCAATAAAACATCTACACACCACTTTGACCGGATTAATTTCGAAACGTTTTCGTCTCCTGTTATTTTTCGACGTTTGGTCTTGTTTCTGAGATATTCAAAGAAATTGGTGACAGTGTAGCGCACTAGCCACGTAAATTTCATTTAACGTTGTGGCAACCCATGAAAACAAAACTCAGTGTTTTGTGTAAACTGACGTTTTGCGCGCTGCGATAGCCGAGGTGGCTGAGAGACGACTGCTCGTGGAACCAGTCTGGATCGGCTATGTCGGTGTGGGTTCGAATCTCACTGTAGTACCATGAATGTTTGTGCTCGTCGAGAGATGCACAATAAGTCTATAGGCTGCGGTGCTTCCGGAGACAATGTCGGACGGCTCTCAAAAAAAATTGACGTTTTTGAAAATCATTGTTAAAAGTATTATTTAAAGAGTGTTCTTAGTGTTAAGAAAAAATGCCAATAATCTCAAAAATAAATTTAGTAACAACTACTTATTACAAGATTTACAACAAACTTATCAACTACTAAAAAAATTACAATAATTGTTCAAAGTGCATACCTCAATACATTTTTGGCATCGACGAACTAGTGTATTAACCGCAGCTGGTATTTGAACAGGATTGTTTTTTATGTCATCACAAGCATGTCTTATCCTTTTGATTAATTCCTCATGGGTACTGGCTGTACTGGCGTATCATACACAATTGCTTTTAGAAGCCACTGGTCCTTCGCAAGGAATCCACATATTTGGGTGGTTGTTGGGCTGCCGTCCAATCCATCGACGAGGATAATTCTCATCCAACCACTGCCGTACTTGCCTTCAGTAATGTACAGGGGCACCATCCAACTGCATCCAGTTCCCTTGGCGTAAATTTAAGGGGACATCGTCAAGCACGTCGGGGAGAGAGTTTTGCAGAAACTCATGAAATAAAGCCCCATTTAAACGAAGAGGCAAAATATGCGGCCCACAGAGGTTATTACTAAAAAATGAAGATTGTCTGTCACTCCTAACATGAATGTTGTAGTAATTCACAATTCCACCCATCTACAAAAATTGCAACAAACCTTGGAGATGGAAAGCCCTTCGATGATCTTGTTTGAGTGCTCTCAAAGTGTTCTATCGATTTCTGAAGTTATCAAGATTAAACTTGAATCACCCTGTATAACACTGATACCTTCTATCTGTTTTAGCATTGATACAATTATCATGTATAAAAATATTAGTCATTTTTAGGAAATTTCTTTTTTTGTAATTGGATTCCCTGTCAAGTACTGTGTTACATTGCTGTATCCAATGTTATGGTTATTCTGGATGGCATGTTTAGCCAAAGTGCAGGACAATTTATTATGTCTTATGTCACTTTTGTGCGAAGAATTTTTCAGGCACCGGCCAGTCTGTCTTATATATTAGACATTGGTAATACACTATATTTATCCTTTAATTTAGAAAACAGAGTACTAATTTTGAGATTATTTTTAAAGGCTAATTTAATATTGACATGATTAGAAAAAATCCTATTAAATTTAGGTGACAAACATTCAATGAATTATCATTATTTTGTCTATTCTGCGTTGACAACTGAATTTCTTTGCCAAATTAATTTATTTAATTTTAGTGGGATATCCACAACTAACAAGAAAAAAAGTTTTTTTAAATTTTGATTCCGCGAGGAGGTGTGACTAGTAAGTATGACTCTGTTTTTCATTGCAAATACTAATTTTGTGCTTCATTTGGTGATACGATATATAATGCAAAAACCTGACTGATGCACCTGGTTTTGTGTACCAGGTTGTGATGACAGTGTTATTAGGCCTCCTGATCACTTTGGTGCCAAGGAAGAGCACACTGTGAATTTCATCTTCTTCTTCAATGGTAAACTGCAATAACTGGTCATAACTGTCAAACACTTGTAACAGATGTTCTGTACCACTCTGCAGAATACTCAAAATCAAGTCATCAACATATTTCTTAATGAAAGGAATTTGAAAATTCAGTTTTCCAACACAGTCCTCTAGAAGATCATTCATCACGCCTTGTGCCAATATGGGAGAAACCGGACTGCCCATGAGCATACCAAGTGTTTGTTTATAAATAATATTTGAATATGAGAAAACGGTAGTAACAACAAGATATTCAATTAATTTAAAAAACAAATTTTTGGATATGTCACAATGTTGTGAAATGCTATTCCATTTTCTATCTATACATTTTTTTACTGATTCTAGAGAGATATTATTAAATAATGATTTGACATCCAAACTAACCACAACATAATTATTAGGTAATTGGAATTCATTATTAAATTCACAAAATTCAAAAGAATCCTTCACAAAAAAATTGTTATCTTTATTATAAGCTAAAGTCAAAATGTTTGTAACTAATTGGACAATTCCCCTGTTGGGACTATTCATACCAGAGATAATAGGTCTGAACTGGTAACACAGGTTTATGAATCTTGGGAAGGCGATAGAACTTATTAACTGTACCATTATATAATCTGTACGATTTTGCGTCTGTACTACTGAGCATTCCTTTCCGTTCCAATTCAGATATAAGTGTTGGATTTTTGCTGAATAGTAGAAGAAAGATCTTTATTTAAAATGTTTTGTAATAACAAATGTTTTGTAATAACAAATGTCACTGAGAATATCATTAGCAAGGTTATCATATTGTTGTCTATTAATTATTGTTGTGTGTGACGTGCCTACATCGCTTCAGCGGTGCGACGCGACTTTGACGCCTGAACTGCGGTGGCGGTAACCTCGGGCGCCAGTTTCTGTTTACAGCGCAGAAACACCACTACTGGGGCGGCTACAATGAAGACACGGTATGTCCAGAGTTCGTCCACTTAGAGACTTGCAATCATTTCCAGGCGGTTAACTTACTGAGGAACACTGGAGACACGATTGCTTTGTCTGACGGCTTGGCACTAATTCTGATGGATAACAAGCCTTTCCTGGTGAAACGGTGTCGCTAGCGTACCAGACGGTCGGCTGGACTTCTACGGTTCTTTGCAGATCTGCTGAGCGGACTACTGGATACGACGCAGTTATTCGGTGTGGGCCAGGACAGGTACTGAAGTTTCAAAATATCGCTGTTGACTTGGAATCGGACGCGCTGGATAGAGCGCGGATACGTCATACCTCCGCAGTGGTAGAGTCTCCGGTGTGCGGTTCAATGCGCGTTCGGTTCTCGCGGTTTTCCTCGCGCTGGCTGGAGTTCGAGCGTCGACCGGCTTTCAATGTCTCATACGGGGTGGTGAAAAAACACTTAATTTCAAGTTACATTCATTTTATCTGACAGAATAACTCTTATTGTCTTTAAGGAATTTGTTACATTTGTTAAAAAGTGTAAGAAAATAATTGTAATTACTAAAGTCCGAACGTATAAAATTAGTGATTATATTAGTCGTCTGTGTTAAAATTAAATTTCTATCTTGAGAAGGAATGTTACTAGCAATAAGGTCTATGTCAGCTAATAATCCGGATATGTTAATATGATTGTTATTCAGTTGTATGCTAAATTTTAGACCAAGAGCAAGAAAATTTAAAATATCCTGTGGAATTACAGTGTCAGTAAAATTTTCAATTCAATGTGCAGGTACATTGATTTTAGGAATATTTTTTTGTAATAAGTATTTAAATTTTCTTTTCTTTTGTTGGTCTCTCTAATTCTAAAAAAATCCATTATAATAGATTGACTGTTTTCTGAAAAAATCAGTTATTAAAAAATAAGATAAAACTGTGACTATTTCAATTTTAAGATTGCTATCATGAGTAATTTTGATTTCTATACTTAAAACTGTTAACCTGTTATTAAACTGCAATGTTGAGTGAAGGGTACGGCCTGCTGCTAGTGCTATTATTCGCAATGTGTGATGGGACAATATTGTCACGGAATTTGCCCCCACTCACTGCCAAATCGACGACGGTGGTATCGCGAAATGCTAAGATTGCCCCGATCACCCCTACACGATTCTGTTACACAAACAAAAAGGCGTGGATCGAGACGGGACTGGAAAAATGGGGAATCGACGAGAAGAATTCGAGTCGTACGGGAAAATGGATCTAGAGATACTAGAAAATACCTGGAATATTCGTTGGGTCTATAAAAGCAGAATAAACGGCCGAGTTAGTAAGTCTTGTATTACAGTGTTGAATTCAAGTGTTTAGTTAGAGAGATCAAAGCGATTTAGATAGCGATTAATTAAACAAGTGTTTAGTTGAGTTGTAATTAGTGTTCAGTAGTGTACTGACTAGTTAATAAAGATAAGTAATTAATTAACGGATTGTTTTTTCTGGAAGTTAGAAAAAGATGGGTTAGGAAATCCGTGACAATTTGGTGTCGGAAGTGGATTTAACTGGAAGTTTTAAAGAGCTTTCTGGAACCCTGTGCACAAAGTGAGATTTAGCTGGAAGTTTGAAGAACTTTCGGGAACTCTGTGCATAAGTGGGATTTAAGTGGAAGTTTGAAGAACTTTCTGGAACCCTGTGCGTGGGTGGAATAAAGACACAAGTGTGGCATATCACCGCACTCGTCGTGACTTACGGAAGTGAACGGTGTTATTCGCGAAGGACAATCTTGGACATTCTAGAACTTTCCAAATAAAGTGAATGCCTGTAACTAGAAGCCAGGTTAATATGGATGCACAAATGGTAAAACTGTTAGAAATGATGCAAACAATGCAAAATAAAATGGAAGACCAAGCGAAGACGATGCAAGAAAAATTTGAAAAACAAGGGCATACAATGAAAGATAGATACAGACAATGCAACAGGAAATGAGAGACCAGACGAAGACAATGCAAAAAAAATTTGAAGAACAAGAGCATAAAATTGAAGATCAGTCCCAAACAATGCAGGAAAAATTAGAAAAGAAATTAGAAGAACAAGGGTGTAAAATGAAAGATAAGATACAGACAATGCAACAGAAAATGAGAGATCAGACGAAAGAAATGCAAACAAAGTTAGAAAAATTGGAGAATACACTAGAAGAAAAACTAGAGGAGCAGTCATATAAAGTGGAAAAACAAGTAGAAGAGAAACTGTTAGAACAAAGAAAAGAAATGAACGAAGAACTGAGCACAAAAAAGGAAATAGACGAAGAAATAAACTTGGTTAGAGAAACCTGCGAAGAGCTTCGACATAAATTAGACAAGATAACAAAGGAGGGCGTAATCAAATCAGAAGGACCTGTCATCCGAACTCAGAAGACGAAACCCCCTGAATTCGACGGCAAGGTTTCCTGGAATGTATATCTGTGTCAGTTTGAAGCAGCAGCTGCAGCAAACGAATGGTCTGATTGTGAAAAGGCTACTGCTTTAATAATTGATCTACGAGGGAAAGCTCTTGACGTCTTACAAGGAGTTCCTGCTGGGCAGCAGAATAACTACGACATTCTAAAACAGCATATGGAAATGAGATATGGGAATAAGCACCTGCAGCAAGTGTACCAGGCACAATTGAAAAATCGTCACCAGCAGAGTGGAGAGAATTTACAACATAATAAAGACACTGAAGGAGATTATTGATAAGTTCAGCCCAACTACTAGGACAAAGAAAGAACAATCTGATAGTCGAAAGGATCGCCTTGTTCAATGCTGGAACTGTGGGCAGATGGAACATCTGAAGAGACAGTGTAGGACCCCAGTCACAGATCAGCAAAGGCGCGACTCCCAAGCGGCAGTCTCCAGGGAACATGTTAAAGTGCGAACTATCAGTGATAGTATGGAAAATGGAGAGATAATAAAAACACTGAAGGAGGCCATTGATAAACTCAGCCTAACTACCAGACCAAAGAGAGGACAACCCGATAAACGAAGAGAACGCCCACTTCAATATTGGAACTGTGGGCGGACGGGTCATCTAAAGGCGCAGTGTAGGGCCCCAGTGGCAGATCAGCAATGGCGCGTCTCCCGAACAAGCAGGAGACATGTAAACGCAGATGCCCTTTCTAGGAGACCCTCTTCTGTCAACTGCAAACACTGTAGTAGTCTTGAAAGGAAAGAGGACATCTCCTCAGTTCCATGCAAGGTGGTAGCAGCTCAACCTGAAGACAGATGGAGTTCAGCGGCGATTCGGGAAGACCAGCAAGCTGACTGTCACATCAAGCCATTATTAGACTGGAAAGAAGCCAACAACCGACCATCTTGGACAGAAGTCAGTAGTAAAAGCCCAGCATTAAAGAGTTATTGGGCTCAATGGAATTCTCTGGTGTTGGAATACGGTGTCCTAAAAGGAGCATGGGAGAACAATGACGGAACCTAGCTCAAGAAACAAGTACTACTTCCGAGGTCCCGGTCAAGGAAGTGCTGCAGGAAGTACATGGAGGTACTGGTGGTGGACATTTCGGTATCAATAGGACTCTACAGAAGATTAGGGAGCGTTTCTACTGGTTGAGTTGTAGGACGGATGTAGAAGATTGGTGCCGAAAATGTGACATATGTGCAGCCAGCAAGGGACCGAAGACCCGTTCCAGAGGCAAAATGCTCCAGTACATCGTAGGAGCACCGTTCGAGAGGATTGCCATTGATATCGCTGGCTCCTTTCCGAAAACTCAAAGTGGGAACCGATATCTGCTAGTAGCCATGGACTACTTCAGGAAATGGCCAGAAGTATACCCTCTTCTCAATCAAGAGACCACGACGGTAGCAGAAGCGCTAGTCAACAACCTGTTCTGCAGATTTGGTGTACCCATGGAACTACATTCAGATCAGGGCAGAAATTTCGATTCAAGTGTGTTCAAAAAGGTCTGTGAGCTTTTGGGAATCCGGAAAACCAGGACCACCCCACTGCATCCCCAGTCAGATGGTATAGTGGAACGCTTCAACGCCACACTGGAAACCAATCTGAAGATGTTTGTGAACGAAAACCAGACAGACTGGGACAAGCTCATTCCACCCTTCCTATTAGCTTATCGCTCAGCTGTCCATGAAACTACTGGGAAGACTCCCGCAAGGATCATCTTTGGAAGAGAGCTTCGTCTTCCAGCAGATTTGGTATTTGGTCGTCCTGCGGAACAGTCCAGAGAACCAGACACTTATATCTATGAGCTAGAACGAAGACTAGCAGCCGTACACGACCAAGTCAGATGCGACTAGAGAGCGATCGCATGAAGACTCGATACGACGTCCGGGTCAATACAGTCGGATTCCAACAAAACGACCTGGTGTGGCTGTACAACCCCACACGGAAAAAAGGAAAATCTCCTAAACTACAGAACCGTTGGGAGGGCCCCTACACCGTCATTAAAAGAATCAATGATGTCGTCTACCGGATACAGAGGACTCCCAGGAATAAGATGAAGGTCGTCCATCTGGAGCGTCTGTCCCCGTATAGAGGTATATCCGATCGAGACGATCGGTCCTAAGGAGGAGGCAGTGTCACGGAATTTGCCCCACTCACTCCCAAACCAACGACGGTGGTATCGCGAAATGCTAAGATTGCCCCGATCACCACTACACGATTCTGTTACACAAACAAAAAGCCGTGGATCGAGACGGGACTGGAAAAATGGGGAATCGACGGGAAGCATTCGAGTCGTACGGGAAAATGGATCTAGAGATACTAGAAAATACCTGGAATATTCGTTGGGTCTATAAAAATAGAATAAACGGCCGAGTTAGTAAGTCTTGTATTACAGTTTTAAATTCAAGTGTTTAGTTAGAGAGATCAAAGCGATTTAGATAGCGATTAATTAAATAAGTGTTTAGTTGAATTGTAATTAGTGTTCAGTAGTGTACTGAGTAGTTAATAAAGATAAGTAATTAATTAACGGATTGTTTTTTCTGGCAGTAAGAAAAAGACGGGTTAGGAAATCCGTGACAATATGTTGTTTCCTGCATCTCAATAAGAAGTTACGTCTCTATTTCATGGGCTGACGGTAGCTGAGCGGCCAAGGCGGTGACGAGCAGTCGCTGCCAGGGAAGTATGAGCGGCCGGAAGTTGGTTCGAACCCAAAACGGGGCAGAAATTTTTCTGTCCTACCCATGGATGTTTGTGATTGTAAGGGTGGAGGGTGGTATAAGTTAGTAGGTAAAAAGGGCCAAATATGGCCTAATTACCAATAAGCTTAATTACCTTTTACGTCTCTATTTCTCAATTTGGCTAGTTTGGTGATAATGTATGCCACGTTCTTCAGTTTTTTCATCGTGGAGTAACCACATGTAATACTGATGTTACAATAAAAACCCATATCTATAAGTATATAAAATTAAAAAATAATCTCAAAATTGGTAATCTCTTTTCTAAGTTAAAGGATAAAGATAGTGTATCCAATTAAAAAAAAAATTCTAGAAATGACTAATATTGTTATACAAGATGATTGCATCAATGCTAAAACAGACATAGAAGGTATCAGTGTTATACAGGGTGTCTCATAATTAGCTGTCAACCCTAAACAGACCGATTGTATGATTAAAACTAAGTAAAAAAGTTCATATGAATATGGATCCGGAAATGCTTCCTAAGGGCACAGGGACCCATTGAAGAGGGAGGAATGGAAATAATTTTTTTGCAATATCTCTCAATCGCGTTGTGATAAATGAATGAAATTTGGTAGACACAGCTAAATTTTCGCTCTTGAATTAATCCCATTTTGGTCAATTTCATAGTAATTTAAACAAAATTATCAAGGTATTCTTATGTCAAAGTATTGTCAACGCGATTGCCAATTTAATAGTTCTAAGCGAAAAAAATGGAAGAGTTTACGGGACAAGAGATATGATATTTATTTATGGCTTTTGCGATGGTAATGCTGCAGCGTATGCGAGTACGGGAGAAGGTTTCCAAACCGAAGGCTGCCATCAAGCAGGACATTCCCTACGGCATTCCGCAACTTAGCTGCAACCGCCACTTTTCGAAAGGCACCTAGTCAAGGACGTCCCAGGATTAATAGAGAACGGGATATCCTTGACGCTATTGAACAAGATCCTACGACTAGCATACGGAACATTTCAAGGCAAATAAATGTTCCTCGGCTAACGCTACTACATATCTTAAAGATTTCTTTAACAGAATTGATTAGATGTGCTACTAATATTTCAGGTTGGAAGAATATTAAAGCGACAAGCTCTACATGCCTATCACTATCGACGTGTATATGGCTTGATACCAGAAGATTTTGCGCCACGTATGCAATTTTGTCGCTGGACAAAGAGCAAGCTTCCAAAATTTTGTGGTGTAACAAAGCTACTTTTACCCGAAATGGAAAATTAAATTTTCATAATTCTCATTATTGGGAATAAGAGAACCCACATGTTGTTCGGAGAACAAACTTCCAGCAACGGTTTTCCATAAATTTATGGGCGGGAATAATTCACGACACTCTGATTGGACCTATTGAAATTCAACAACGTCTCAATTCAAATCTTTATTTAAACTTACTTCAAGAAAATCTTCCCCAAATTCTCGATAATCTGCCTCTAAATACATACACATAGTGGTCGCAATGTTCTAAATTTCCTAAACGAAAATTTCGCTGGACGGTGTATAGGGACGCACGGACCGGTAGCTTGGCCGCCGGATTCTTCCGACCTAACCTCGCTAGACTTCTTTTTCTGGGGATATCTAAATCAAAAAGTTTACGCCACCGAAGTCGATACCCGTGAGGAATTGCTGCAGCGTATCAATGATGCAGCCAATGAAATTCATCAAAACCGTTTTAGCATCTTAATAGCTTCGAGAAGTGTTACACGTAGGGCAAGAGTTTGTATCAGAGAAGGTGGAGGGTTTTTAAACAGTTTTTAAAATAGCTTGTTGTCTGTTATCAAAATTAAGTTTCCATCTTATAATCCCTTCGAAAAGTGACGGTTGCAGCTAAATTGCGGAATACAGTGAGGAATGTCCTCCCTGATGTCAGCCTTCTGTTTGGAAACCTGCCGTACTCGCGTTCTGCCGCGCAGCATTACCATCGCAAAAGCCATAAACTAATTATCATATCATAATTGTTCTACATCAATAATGTGTATTACTGATTACGTATTAAATTATTATTTTTTGTTTAAATTACTATGAAATTGACCAACGTGGGAATAATCCAAGAGCGATTTTCTCAGAAACCGTTAAAGATAACGATTTGAAACAGGAGTACCTTTTCAACGTAAAACAGTTCGGGAAACGGAATTTGCTATCCAATTTGTTTAAAAAGTCAAAGATGAAAAAGTTACACAGCCCACCCCGCGTACCCACCCCAGTGGACCTTGTGGAAATAAATGGATTAGTCCATCAAATTGCTCATCAAAATTTACCTGTGTATACCAAATTTCATTCATTTATCACAACGCGATTGACAGATATTGCAAAAAAATGATTTCCATTTCTCCCTCTTCAATGGGTCCCTGTGTCCTTAGAAAGCATTTCCGGACCCATGTTCATATGAACTTTTTTACTTAGTTTTGATCATAGAATTGGCCTGTTCAGGGTTGGCAGCTCACCCTGAATAAGTACATGGTACGGTTAATATACCAAGTGTCTTAAATTGTATTCTACAGACATCTCTGAATTTTAAGTCTGAAATTACGCGAATGGCCTTCCTCTGCGATAAAAAACGGAATCAGATGAAGGTGTGTCTGTGAACCTGGAATGAATTAGACTATGACAGGCAGTAATCAGTGTCTGGTGAGACACTGTGCGTACAAACAGCGGAGCATGGATATTTTATTGCAGAGATAGTGGGCATGCTTGTCCCATTGCAATGTTGGGTCTAGATATACCAGAAATTTAACAGATTCAGGAATATTTACAGCATTTAACTTACATAGGCTGAATATCATTTTTTCTGTTTTATGCATCCTCTGCGATTATCGATATATCAGATCGTTTAAATATTTATTGGCCAGAGGTAGATTAGTGTCATCAGCAAAAAGGATTGCAAACACATTATTTCTCACCGAGGTTGGGAAATCATTTATATACACGAATAACAACAACGGTCCTAACACAGAGCCTTGATGTACACCGTAGTTTAAATTTAAAGATATTGATCTATTGTTGTTGTGCACTACATATTGTTGTATATGCCATAGATAAGATTGAATAAGAGATGTGCTCTCAGGTTTACAGCCATAAAACCGTAATTTATCAATAAGTATATCATGACTTATGCAGTCGAAAACTTTGGTGAGGTCAAAAAATATCGAACAAACGTACATACCTTCATTATAACCATTATTTATGAATGAGGTTAATTTATCTATGGCAAGTGTAGTTGACAATTTACTCCTAAATCCGAACTGATTTTGACAGAATAAATGTCTATTTTCTAAATATCCAAGAAGTTGTTTTTTTCAATATTATTTCATAAAATTTGCAAAAAATGGAATTATTGATATTGGTCTATAATTTGATGGATCGTTGCCATGATTTTTTTTAAAGACTGGTATTTCGTTATTTTTAAGCAACTAGGGAAAATATTCCGAGAGACATAAGTTTCGTAGCTTTGTGAGGGGAGATATTATAGCATCCTTAATACTTTTTAAGATTTTTATGTCATGAGGGTCATGACTTTTTATATTTTTAAGGTGTATTATGATATCATTTACTTTATGAGGGGATACTAAACTGAAGAAAAATTTGTTAATTTGACTGTCATCAATATAATCCCTGTAATGTGATAGCGAAGGTGGTAGGTTTGTTATTATATCATTAGCAATGTTGACAAAATAGTTATTAAATTCATCACAAGTAATTTGCGTTGATGCAATTTTAGGCACTTTTTATGTTGATTTATAATTTGTCACATCGCTTGTTGGGGATTTGGATGAGTATTTATAAAACTGTCATTTGTTGCTTTGTTAGTTAAGTTAATTTGGCGACAATAGCTGGATTGTTAAACCAACAATTTTTCCTACAATTTGAGTCGTTTTTTATTGGAGAAACTAAGTTACTAACTATTACTACTAACTACTAAATTACTAAACTAACTTGATATGATATTCAATAAATTTTGTAAAATGGATTCAGTAGGTGAATTTGAATTGAATAGAGAGAAGTTTACGTCTTTTAACTGTTGGTTTAAATCAACTAAACTCTTATCTTGAATTGGTCTGTACGTTATGAGATTTGGGACGATCGTTAAATCCACGTCAGACTCAAGGTGTATGCCTAAGTGATCAGATAACATGGTATTAAATGGCAACGTTTTCAGGTTTTGTAAATTGGTATTTGAAAATATGTTGTCGAGACCGCTGTTGTTTCGCGTAGCACCAAAATAAGTAGGTGTCAGACCATAAGAATTAAACAGATTTATGAGCAAAGCAGTATGTTGGTCATGAGTTCTAAAGAACTGAACATTAAAATCATCTGAAACAAACAATATACCACCCCCTATGCAAAAAACATCCAAAGCTAGAACGAGTCTGTTCAGGAGTGCGGTCTACAATATTTTGATAAAAGGTTATAATTTTGTATACTTACGGAGTCCAGCTCATCACAATAGCACCAATGTTCACAAACAAGAAGAAAATGATAATTGTTTTCATTGAACAGTATCTCTAACTCGCCCGTTGTATTTCGAATACTTTACACGTTTAGATGCAGCATTTTAAAATTACGCAATTTATTTGAAGTATGTAAGTTTACTAATTTACTATCTATGATTCTAATAAAGCATTATTAGATTTTTGAGCATGATTTGAGTTTTCTAAGATGGTTCTTCTAAAATTGAATCTTTCGAAAGCAACATTTCGAGACCAGAAATCTTACTGATACATCATGTCTAAGAGTTCGAATCTAATTCCAACTTGAAAACATTTAGAGTTTGGCCGTGATTTCTCAACTCTCATTGGAATATTATTTGAGATTTCCTCTTTATATAGTTACTAACTATTGTTTTATCTACCCCATCTGGGACTTGGGATATGAACAACCATACTTTTTTGTTATGATCATTTCTACCTACAAACTTATCATTGTCTAATGTTTCAGCAGTTCCTATAAGTATATTACGTTTTGGTTTGGTGGTGTGTTGTGCCACTTTACTTTGGCTTGGTTGTGAAGCAGCTACTTTTGCCCAAGGTGTGGTGGTACCTCTAGCGTGAACGTTTGGTGTAGTCTCAACATTAGAGATCGTCGTTATAGTAGGGCCTACCGTACTTCATTGAAAATCGAAACGCTGAATGTTTTGGTTTGTATATAATGGATATAGGAGCTGATTTCCTCTTTTGTTATTGTGGTTCTTATCTTGATCTGTATTTATCTGTGTTTTTGTGTTTTCTAGTTTTTTCCCAGATCGGACACTTTTTCCTCCAATAGTTGGTTATTTTGTTTTAGTAATATGTTATTTTCTTTTAATTCATAGAGTATCTGTTTGATGATATAGTCATTTTCCAATTTGAGTGACTTCAATGATGTTTGAGATGATGTATGATCTTCAGTGACAACAGATTTGTGACTTTTGGCTGTAGGATAACAGAGGTTTTTGTTCTTGTTACACTAGCATAGGATACAAATGGACTCTTGTTTTCAGAGAGTACACTTTTAGAAAGCGTTTCAAGTTTTGCAGTGATTAAGTTGTCAAAAATCACACATGTAAAACAAATGATGGCATCAGTTCAGTAATTTGAAGTAATTTTCTCTAATATTTATACAAGATGTGTGAAACCACTTAGAGCAAAAACCCTCGCGGCCTAATAAATTATCCTTTTTTCGACCTACACTTTGCACACTCGGACATTTTCGGTGAGAATTGGTCCCCTTAAATACAAATAATGTTGGCTCAAATATATTTAAATATATCACTACAGCGACCGTTCTAATATTCATAAATACCAAACAATATTTTCGCTCACTTTTTTGTATATTGGTGTATTTAAATATCTCTGACCAAAGCAAAATACAAATCCGTTAAATCACTAATCACGACTGGAATCACTCAGTAACTCCAACTACACCAGAAAGAAAACACTTTTAACTTTCCATATGTAACATCCAAAAATAATTGATTCAGATTTGCTACCGAATTGGACCACAAAACACAGAGCCAACACAGTATACACATATATAGTCTGGTCGGTTACTATGTTATTATTATTATCATTATCATTATTAAAGGTGAGATAAAACAAGGATAATTGCGGATCAGATAGCAGATCATCTTTATACCCATATCTTAAAGGTTGATGAGTTATATATAGGGTGGTGAAATTTTCAAACTATTAAAAATTTTGGAAATATTTGGAAAACTGTATATTTTTCGTATTCTGATAAAAATATTGCTTTGTATCAAATTGTACTAACTATCAATTTTCTTCTGAAACTTAAAAATAAACTAATAGCAGCATTGAATAATAATAAACAACTATGTTATTATACATTACTTGTTTTCTCTTGAAATCCTACTTGCATACAGTTCATAGCCGCCTTCACAATTGAAAGATTATAGTTATCGTAATAAAAACTTTAAAAGCAAAAACAAAATAAAAGTGATACGTATAGGTAGATGCAATATGCCATCGGTTCAGAAAACGGAAAATCATACAAGCTGTTCCATTTTAGAAGTGAACTTTTGGTGGTTTGAAGTTAACCCAACTTGAAATTACATTTTCATCACCCTGTACAAAAGTATAGTTAGAAAGGTTGGAATCTTTATTGTCTTTGATTTATCTCTCTTTCCCTAAGAAACATTTTTAAGTTGAATTAATTTTGTTAATGTTCCAAATTTAAAAAAAATATAGTCTATTATCGAATCTAAGCAAATTATTATATTCATATAAGGATAGTGCCGTTAGATGAAAAATAAAAAAAATACAATCTCTATTTACTAATTACGGACCAAAAAATTCAACAATTTTCTTGAACAAGTCTGGTGAATCCGATAATGCCAACCAAAACAAAAATCTCTAGGCAGAATTGTCGCTGATATTTTTCTAATTCTGTTGTGTTTTTTAATGGGAATTATGGAATACCTAGTGGAAACCTTAAAAAGGTATCGAATGTGGATGGATTATCACAATAATTTGTAAAACAAAGGCCTATCTAAAACCCCTAGTGTACTTTTGCTTTCAGACGTTGACTGCATTGCACTAAATGCACTCATGAAAATTGTGAACTGTAAAACGGTTTGACAAGAAAATTGAGTCAAGAAACTTCAATAAGAAAATTTACTCAAGAAAAATTTTTGGACTGCAAATCTCTAATACTTTCATGTAGGTACTATTTAAACAATGGCGATGCACAAAACTAAATTTAGTCTAAAATATTGGATAGAAGATAACGAAGAAGGAATATATTAAATTATCTTAAAGCTAGAATAGCAATATAAGGAATAAAATACTTACCTACCTTCTCCAAGACAGAAAGTAAGGAAATAGCAACTCTACAAAAAATTGTATAATAAGAATTTGCCCTCTAATGCCTAACAGCAGAAGGAAAATTTGAATGATCATGTGCCGGACTCGTACTCTGAATAAGTAAACAGAATGAAATGTTTATACTTTTAATAATACAATAAATTAATAATAATATTATTGTAATAAATCAGTTTTTTGTTTTTCTTTGTTATTTATATTTTTTAAATAAAAACTTTTAAGCCTATTTTAAACTCAATTAGACTACGCCTAAACTTGCATATTAATAGAAAAGAAAACTTCCACACTTAGTATATGTTATTTATAAATAATATATCATGTTACGATTAAAACGTTCGAGATGTACATGTACTTTTTTGATATAACATTCTACTTCACTATTTCTTAAAATTTGACAAAATTACGGATTTTTTTAATGGATTCTCATCCTTAAATTTTATTAAGCCTCTTTTTCTGATTGCAGTTATTAGACATACGTCTATTACTACTACCAAATAGCGGCAAATTCAAACGTTAAGTAGTGAAACAGCAAGAAGTGCAGAAAATATACTCATTACCGCTTTTTACTTCATGCAGAAGTTTCTCTAAACACTGAAACATGAAGCATAAAAGCAATAACTGATATATTTTTTTTGTACGAAAATAAATTTACATTTAATTATTAGCGAAATATATTTTGAATAGCAACCTTATATCTCTATAACGAACTCTAATAAAAACATATTTAAAATCGATGCATTCTAAGTCGCTAAAGTTGTGGGCGCTTTCCTCTGTAACTGCATTTTCTCAATTACCGCCTTTTTACTAAGTACGGCAGTGTAGTTATCTAATTCACTCTTGTTATGCATATATCGAAGCTGTGATAGATGACTCAAAATTCATAAGAACCGAAATATGTTTCTTTGGTTTAGCCTGTACTGTAATATATATTAACATATAAATTTTCAAAAGACGACGTATTTAAACCATCAATAAAATTCAGAAATGATCTATATATGTCATAGTTGTCTGAAAGTTGTACTGATTTTTAAAATCTCATTGTTTTTTCACTGAATAGGTAATTTTCATTTTTTATTTTAAATAATTGTTTGAGTAGTTTTTATTTGGAGTTATTTATTTAACATGTGCAGATATTTGATATCAAAAAACATAGGACTTCATTTGATAAGAATAATTTTATCAACATTTTTAGAATTAATTTAAATCAGATTAATACCTACCTGTAAAGTAAAGGTACAAGAGTTAATAATGGAAAACATGTAATTAAAAAAATACTAATGCTGTCTTTATTAATTTCAGGTAAACTAAGGTCAAATCTTCTTGGAACTCATTTTACGGTGTATGACAGTGGAGTGTCTCATCGAAAAGTAGGCTTCAAAGAAGGTTCTATCCCTCGACAAGAATTAGCTTCAGTTATATATGATACTAATGTACTGGGTTTTAAGGGACCTCGTAAAATGACAGTAATTATTCCTGGCATGTTAGATAATCACAGGGTAACTATTTATCCGCAAGATGAAAGTGAAAGTTTAATAGAATCATGGAAAGCAAAAAATATGAGTAACCTTATAGAACTTCATAATAAAACACCGGTTTGGAATGACGATACTCAGTCATATGTTCTCAATTTTCATGGTAGAGTGACACAAGCTTCAGTGAAAAATTTTCAAATTGTCCATGACAGTGATATAGATTATGTTGTTATGCAGTTTGGACGAATAGCAGAGGATGTCTTTACAATGGATTTCAGATATCCATTATGTGCTGTACAAGCATTTGCTATTGCATTAAGTAGTTTTGATAGTAAGTTGGCCTGTGAATAATCACCGTTTTTTTAATGTGTCCCTTTTAATCTAATTTTATTAATAATAACAGTTTACATAATTTGTATTTGTACCACAACTGATAGTAATTTTATTGTAAACATTCTGGCAATTCTGTGATATGGAATTATATTATTAATGTATCGTGTGTATGTGTATAAATTTGACTTTAATCTATTGTTTTTTTTTAATTTAAAACCTATTGAACCATTTTATATATAAATTCAGTTTAATAGAATCTAATGAAACTGAGGCACGTAAAGGAATTTATATTTTTTAGCATTTGTTGACAATACCGCAGTTACGTTAATGCAGATACGATATGGTTTTTTAAATCTCAGTATATTTTTTTATGGATTTAAATGTAGTTATATTTCGCCATCCAGTCCGAAAACATTACTTCTGTTTACCACGTAGTTTGCTGTTTTCGAACTTCTAGTCACGACTTTTTAAGGTCATCATATTTCTCGCCGTAAAATGACCAAATTTGTTGTATTCTTGAGATACTTAAATCTTGAAAAATAAAACACGTAGGGCAAAAATAATATCAAAAATAAAATTATTGAATTTTTGTTTATACACTTACTATTTAAACTCTCCTCAAATAATATAATAACTTTTAAAATGCGTTTGTATGACACAGATTATTTCGCTATTTTAACAATTGTTTTCACATACTTATAAACAAAAGTGAACAATCTTATATGCAGAACTATGTAAGCTTATGTTATAACAATGTTTACATCTACCGGGTGTTCCCTCTAAGACTTTCAGTGCGAATATCTCAGAAACTCACCTATGAGTGCGACGAAATTTGGTATACAGACACTATATGGCGCGTAGAATCTGATGATAACATCAATTCAGGTTGTTCCATTTTCCAAGAAATCGATTTAATTTTGATTTTTTAGTTGTCAGCCCTGCTAAAACTTGTGTTTAAATTGAAATATACTTAATTATGAACACATTCTGATAAATAAACATTCAAAAATTTCAAAATTTAACATAAAAAACGCCTCCAAAGAGTACCCAAATTTCATTGTTTTGTCATGTAAAACGTGCATAGTCTTGAACCAGACTTACACAGAAGAAACTAACATCGCTAAACGTCAAAACTATAAATTGTCATTGAGTTGTCAAATATTAATGGCATAAGGAACGCTAAATAATTCATTTAATGCAATTTAAAGAGTTTGGTATCCAGCACCGTAAAGACCATTATCGCTCAATACTATGAAAAGGATCACAAGAAGTGGGACCAGCACGTGAGTGATCTCCAACAGGCTGTCAACAGTTCGAGACACGAATCCACCGGTTTTACACCCACTTTTTTAATTTTGGCCGGGAGTTGCACCTACCAAAGTCCGATTACCAAGCAAGCTTGGAGGATCCTACCGCACCGCCAGAAGAAGCCCAGATACCAACCGCCCGTACCGACCGTCTAGATAAGCTCAAGGAAGTGTTTGAGTTAGTTCGTGTAAAGCTAGTCCGAGCTTTCACGACTCAAAGTCAACACTACAACCTACGCCACCGCGAATGGCGTTACCATGTTGGAGACCGCGTCATGAAACGGGAAAATCTTGTATCATCCGCGATTCAAGGTTTTGCGGCGAAAGTAGCTCCGAAGTATTCCGGCTCGTATACAGTAACCAAAGTCGTATCACCAGTAGTATACGATCTCAAATCGGACACCGGAAGGAAGCTGAAGCGAATTCACATCAAAGATTTGAAACCATATTCACCTGCCAGTACTGAACCCGAAACTACCGCCGACATCGCCCCGCCAATCAGATAATCCGTGTAGTCTATCCAATGATTTACTGTCCAAAAACCGACCGTCAACAACCTAGCAAATCGCGGCCGACTGTACTTCGCCAGACTTTTCGTTCTTTATGTTGTTATTTGCAGATACAGGGTGAACCTTAAATAAGTACAAATATTTTAACTGCTGGTGTAGTTCGTCATATAGATCAGTCTAGTGAAAGCCATTTTTAAAAATTTCTAATATTTATGGAGATATTAATTTTTTTTTAAAAATACCCACATTTTGAGGAGCGCTGGCAGATCTCTCATAACCAACCTAATGAACCATATGATTTGTTGCGAGCTTGCCATATCTCCTCTAATATAAATATTAAGTTTCCTTTAACGTAATAGTAAAGTAATACGGTTAAATACTATTTTAAAAATACTTGTTTGAAGCATAAGTACAGTAAAGTTGGGTATGTAGTATGACGTACGCAGTATTATTAACATAAATTTTAACTGCTTAACTGACCTTACTATAAACGATTACAAATGAATTTCTGCAAGTTAAATACATACTACCATAAAGTATTTAGGAAGATATTACGTGATATTACTATGTTCAATGTTCAATAATTATACATAAACGTGCACACAAGCTTACCTGTTTGTTAAAAAATTAACTATTTAATCAGTAATCCACATTTCACAAGTTAAATGTCATTGTACGCTATTAGAAAGAGGCACAAGACACAATTTCCTTAAAGTTATTTTATGAAGAATAACGAAAAACTATGATTTTCACGCAGCATATTAAATTTAATTTTCGCCACATAACCCCAAATGAGTCAGTATTAACCATTTCGAATCCAGAATCATAAAGTGACTTCGCACTTTAATCAGTGAAACAAATTTTAAAAATAAAGGCACACACAATATTAAATAACAAAATAGCAGCTTGACGTATGCGCTTAATATCAAGAAAAGCAAAGACATTTGTGTAACACTGGCAACACTGTGAATCACACGTTCAATCTGCAGTGCTATGACTCTTAAATGTATGAAACTCAACCGTCCTTAACAAGTTTTCTACAGAAAAATTACAAAATTTATTTAAAATTTCACTTTTTTATTTCTGATTTTTTTTGTAAAAAAAATATTAATTATATGTTCTACACAGTGAACTATACTGCTGGTTAAAATATTTGTACTTATTTAAAGTTCACCCTGTATATTTATTTTGTTATTCTTTTATTGTTTTCCGGATTGTGGAAAATTTTGTTTTTGTATAGAATAGATTTTGGTTTCTAAAAGAGCGTACGTACCCCCAAATAAAGTTTTACGTAACCTGTGTGAGGTATGCCTCTTTTAAATGAGATAGGGTTAGGGAAAAATAAAAGTAAAAATTAATTTTTATTTTATTTTTCTGGTGAAGTAAGGGGGGTGTAATGAAGTGATTTTTCACCGCCTCGTATGAGAAATTGAAAGCCGGCCGACGCTCGAACTCCAGCCAGCGCGAGGAAAACCGCGAGAACCGAACGCGCATTGAACCGCACACCGGAGACTCTACCACCGAGAACCGAGTCAACAGCGATATTTTGAAACTTCAATACCTGTTCTGGCCTACACCGAGTAGCTGCGTCGTATCTAGTAGTCCGCCCATCAAATCTGCGAAGAACCGTCCAGCCGACTGTTTAGTGCGCTAGCGACACCGTTTCACCAGGAAAGGCTTGCTATACACTAGATTTAGTACCTCGAAGCCGCCAGACGAACCAGTCGTGTCTCCAGTGTCTCCTGACAAGTAAGTCAATCGTTTGAAAACTATTGTAAGTCGTTAAGTGGGCGAACCGTAAATTATACAAGTCCACAAATTTGAGCACCGCCGATTTTTTTACGTTCAAAAGTGACATTTGAGTAAAATAGTAAATTCCGAAAACCGTCCAGTGCGCAATCGCCACTTCCGAACCAGCATTAGGCCTTTCCAACTTGGAGTGAAAGATTCAGTTCCTGAGTCGCCAGCATCGAGACCAGTCCTGTTCCGCACCAGCCATCCGAAGCGAGGTAGTAGCAGCCATCTGCGCAAGTCTTCCGCCACTCCAGTGTCACGAAGACCCAGCGAGGTGAGCACTGCAGAGTCAGTACCAGCCGACCTGTTTTCCAGTTTGTGTATTGTGTTACGGCGTGGGTAGAGTCACTGTCACCTCACCACGCGTTTGGTTTATAGGATTTCGTCCTATGAGCTGAAACGTGGACCGTTATTTACCGTTGTTTACTGTACCACGGCGTGGGTAAAGTCGCTGTTGCATTATCCAGTGACTACCTCACCACGCGTTTGGTTTATAGGATTCCGTCCTATGAACTGAAACGTGGGCCGTTATTTACCGTTGTTTACTGTACCACCACGTGGGTAAACTTTGTTGTATTATGCGGTGACTACCTCACCATATGTTCGGTTTATAGGAGGGCATCTTATAAGTTGAAACGTGGACCGACATTTACCGTTGTGTATCGTACTCACCACGCTTTCGGTTTATGGGAGTACACCCTATGAATTGAAACATGGGCTGTAAGTTACGATTGCTACCCGTACCGCGATGTGGGTGGAGTTCCTGTTGCATTATCCGGTAACATTGCCTTTGTCGTAACTAATAAGTACTTGTTTCTTTTCAGCTGTCCGGCCGTGCATTCCAGGAGAGGAGCTGTATCATATTTTGTTTTTTTACATATATATATATATATACCGGGTGTTCCCTCTAAGACTTTCAGTGCCATCTCACAAACCATCATAACCAGTGCGACGAAATTTGGAATACAGACACTAGATGGCGCGTAGAATCTGATAATAACATCAATTCTTATACAGGGTGTTCTATTTTCCAAGAAATCGATTTAATTTTGATTTTTTGGTCGTCAATTCTGCTAAAACTTATGTTTAAATTGAAATATTCTGAATTATGAACACATTCTGATAAATAAACATACAAAAATGTTAAAAGTTAACATAATAAGTCTCCAAAAAGTACCCAAATTTCATTGTTTTCTCATGTAAAATGTGCATAGCCTTGAGCCAGACTTACACAGGAGAAACTAACATCGGTGAACGTCAAAACTATTAATTGTCATTGAATTGTCAAATATTAATGGTATAAAGTATTTTATTGGACATAAATGAAGCTAAATAATGTATTTAATGCAATTTACGTATGCACAATGGTGCTATTGATATTTATCGATAAAAATCGACTTGAGTTGAGTCTTTTGGAGCATTGGGGCCGCTGCGCCCGCGCAGTCTTCCATAACAGTTAGGATTACAGCGTGAATATTGTGTAAAATATCTGTAGATATTTTTAAAATGTTCCATTATAATCTAATAAAACTTCAGTAAATTGTATTTTTATGTTACTACAGTGTACATAATAATTAGGTACCCGTATTTTTTATCACAAAATAATTTACAGAATTGTGTAAGTACCTAAAGAATATCCCTCTTTTCTAACTGCTGTAATTATTGATTACTTATTTAGCAACAAATAAATTTGAACAAAATGATTCCTAAAACTGTTTTTATTATAATGTGAACGCGTTTGTCGTTGAAAGTGAGAACTGAACCTACCCCAGCCCCACAAAAGAAATATTACTAAAACATAACCTAGAAATGATTGATTGTTGTGTGCACATATTGCAGCACTTTATTGATGTTTTTGATGGATAAAATATGTTTAAGAAGAACTCTACATCTGTAAAATAGTAAACAATGAACTACAATTTCTGTATTTCATATAATACAGAACTAAAATAAAGCAACTGGTTTGTGCTAGGAAAAATCACCAGCAAATTTACTTTACGCAGAAGGCACAGTCATTTAAAGCTAGATAATAATCTGTAATTATTGTTTTTATCTTCCAGTTATGTGTGTATAGTACCACAAATTACATTAAAACAAAACGATTCATAGCGTCCGACACCAGAAAGAATAAGCAAAAAATATTACACAGACATTTTCTTAGAATTAATTGTAAACATGGAATGATGGATAATATTATAAAGATGTCTCTAACTCACTTTGAAGAGTATTCTATAAGACATTAAATTCAGTTGTTTGTCGTGGGTTTTAAAATTTCGAAACGAATAAAATTAAGAAAAATAAACTAATTTCATAATTCTATGTACTACAGTATGAAAACATGTCGTTAGAATATCTTAAGAATGATGAAAGCTAACTGTTGTTATAATATACACAACATAACATAAAAAAGTGGTGTGGTGTACAACTGTGTTGGCCGCTTGTTGTCTGCTCTCTATTTAAACTTAAATATCATTGGTTAAAACAGTGTTAAAAATTCCGAGTTTTAACAGTGTGGCTTTTCTCTACTTAACAATCATTGTGACACATTTTTAAAAAAATTTTTAAAAGAAGAATAGATGTTTGAAAATGTCATCTATCTGTAAAACGTGCACGGCTGCCTTAAACAAGAAATCGCCTGGCTTGAAATGCATGGGTTTTTGTGGTAGTTCTTTTCATCTGAAATGTGTTGGAATCTCAGCAGACCAGTACAATTTGTTAAAATCTCCTAATTTTATATGGAAATGTTCGACATGTCTAACATCTTCTGGTGATGCACATACTAATGTGGCCCCTACGGCCTCTATTCAAACGGACACTATTGATGACACTTTAAGTAACCAACAATTGCTTCATTTATTAACTGATATTCGATCTGAAATGAAACAATTGAAGGAGCAGCAAAATGAATTAATTAACTCTGTTAGTTTTTGTTCGGACAAAGTATCTAATTTTGAAATATCCTTAGTAAAATTTAATCAATATGTGAAGTTGGTTGATAATTTAAAAATTGAAAATCAAAACCTTAAAGAAAATGTCCAACTACTTAACGATAAATTAAACAATATTGAACAATATTCTCGAATGCGCAACATTGAAATACAGGGTATTCCTAAGAAAAACAATGAGAATATTTTGTCTGTGCTCGAATCTATCCATAATTACTTAGGCGTTCAATTTGATTCAAATATGATTGAAACTGTGCATAGAGTTCAGCCTTTCAATAAAACCTCATCTGGTAACATTGTTGCTAAATATATTTATCCCAAGGTGAGAGATGATGTTTTGGTTGCTGCAAAAATAAAGCGTTCTGCCCAAACCAATTACAAATTATGTATCGATGGCATCGCTAATAATTTCTTCGTTAATGAGCATTTAACTCCAGATAATAAACTGCTATTCAAGAAAACTAGAGAAGTAGCTAGAAACAAAAACTACAAATATGTTTAGATAAAAAATGGTAACATTTTAGTTCGAAAAAATGATGGTTCTAAAGTTTTACATATCCGCTCTGAAGCTCAATTGGATGCAATGTAGTTTGGCCCTTTTTTTTCATTTTTTCTATTTAATTTATATATAAATATATATATTTTTTTTATGGATTTCTCCGTTTTCTATCAAAATGTAAGGGGTCTCCGCTCGAAAACTCAGGACTTCAAGCAAAATTGCATTACTTGTGATATGGACTTTATTTTTTTATCTGAAACATGGTTAAACAGTAGTGTCGATAATAGTGAAATCTTTAACAATGATTATGTGGTTTTTCGGCGTGATCGAGAATCTTCTTGTAGCGCAAAAAGTGATGGTGGTGGCACTCTTATAGCTGTGCGACATTTTTTTCAAGCTGAACAACGAATGGATTGGTAAAGTGAAGCTGAGGATTTGTGGGTTACTGTTCATACTAACGCGAAACAAAAAATTCATTTGTGTTGTGTCTATCTTCCGCCGAGGGATGAATACGCCTTTGCTTGTTTTCTACAAAATCTCTATGTTCTCTTAAACAAGTTTGGCAATGATGTTGTTTTGATTTGTGGAGATTTTAATATGCCAGGCGTAACATGGAATACTAAAGAAAATCTTTCTTTTTTAATTCCTACAACGATTACTGATAGAAATGCTTCCCTTATTGACGCGTTTTCTTTTTGTAATTTAATGCAGTTTAATCTGTTTGTTAACTGTAATAATCATTTATTGGATTTGATTTTATGTAATGAGGACATTATAAAAAATCTAAACCACTCCCAGTTTCCACTGACTGATGAAGATGTCCACCACAAATCTGTTGAATTCATAATTTTGTTGAAAATAATATTTTTTTTAGAAATTTTAAGAAAGCGGATTATAATGTTATTAATAATCTGCTGGAAAATATTTGTTGGGACAATTTATTTCAAAATAAATCTGTGGATCAATCAGTGGACACTTTTTATAATAAAATTATTGATATTATTGATAACCATGTTCCAAAAAAGAAAATTAATGGTAAATATCCTCTTTACTTCACATTTAATACTATTAAATATATCTTAGAAAAGAATAAAGTACATAAAGAATGGAAAAAATATAAATGTCGGACTCATTATGATTTATTTTGTTTATTAAGAAAAAGATGTAAGCAGCTTATTTACACTGATTTTAAGAACTATACACATTCTATAGAGAATAGTTTGCCTAGTAATTCTAAAAAATTTTGGCATTTCATATCTGTCAAAAATCGTAGTAGCGGTATTCCTAATATTATGATGTATGACCATGTCACTGCTCAAGGTGGATGTGACGTAAGTAATTTATTCTCAAAATTTTTTCAAAATTCTTTTGAACCATATAGTCAAACTTTTTTCGATAATGTTACAAACTTTTATGAAAATTGTACACCTTATTTAGTTGATAATTTATATGCTACTACTGAACAGGTTTTAGAAATTTTGAGTCATTTGGATGAAAATAAGGGTGCTGGTCCTGATGGCATATCGTCGTTTTTTGTTAAGAAGTGTGCGAACAGTTTACATGTCCCATTGACTATTATCTTTAATAAATCTTTTGAGGAATGTGTTTTTCCTAGATTATGGAAGCAAGCTTATATAATTCCTGTTTTCAAAAATGGCAATAAAAATGTTGTCACTAACTATAGGCCTATTAGTAAAATAAATATATTCAGCAAGGTTTTTGAAAAAATAGTATATAATTTTCTCCTTAGTAAAGTAAAGCCTAGTGTCATTGAGCAACAACATGGATTTTTACCTAATAGATCCATAGAGTCTAATTTAATAAATTACTCCGAACACATTTTATCTGCACTGGATTCTCAGATACAGGTGGATTCCGTGTACACTGATTTCAGTAAAGCTTTTGATAAGTTAAATCATAATATACTCATTGCTAAATTAATGAAAATTGGTGTGCACGGAAGTCTACTTCGTTGGTTTTCGTCCTATCTTTTCAACAGATCACAAATTGTATCGTTAAATGGATTTCATTCAGTTCCTTATGTAACTACTTCTGGGGTGCCCCAAGGTTCACACTTGGGACCACTGCTTTTTATTATCTACCTTAATGATGTACATTTATGTTTTCATAGCAAGTTTTTAATGTACGCTGATGACATAAAGATATTTTCCGAAATAAATAGTTTAGCTGATTGTTTACTTGTCCAATCTGATCTTGATAGATTTTTTGCATATTGCAATGTGAATAAACTGTATCTTAATATAGAAAAATGCTTGTTTATTCCTTTTACTAGGAACATTAATAAATTCTCATATGACTATAATTTTAATCAAATTAATTTGAAACAAGTTTCTGTAACCAAAGATTTAGATATAATGTTTGATAGTAAAATGTTATTTAACACACATGTTGATTATGTCGTTGCAAAAGGCAGTAGAATGTTAGGTTTTATTATAAGAAATAGCAGATCTTTTAAATCACCTGAGGCACTGAAAACATTGTATTTCGCATATGTGCAAAGTAAATTAAGTTTTGCTTCTGTAATTTGGTCCCCACAGTATAATATTTACATTTCTAGAATTGAATCAGTTCAAAACAAGTTTCTTAAATTCTTGGATTATAAAATCAATGGAGCATATAACATGAATTCTATAGCAATGATCAAAAAGAAGTTTAATATCATTTCTTTACAGAATCGGCGTGAATTGAGTGACGTAATGTACCTATATAAAATACTCCATAGCTATGTAGACTCGCCCTTGCTTTTATCTAATATTAATTTTTATGTGCCTCCCTGCAATTTTAGAGTACTTCACCCTTTTTCAATAAATTTTTGTAAAATTCAATCTGGACAGAACTCTCCAATTAATAGAATGTGTAAGTTTTTTAATACGAACTTTTCTAATGTGGATATATTTGATATTACTTTAGGTATTTTCAAAAAGCATATTATGAATTTTTTTCATACAAATTTGTAAATTATTTTTTCTAATTATAATGTAGTTTTTTCTCTCTTTTACTTGATAAGTGTATGTATGTTACATTTTTGTAGTGTTATTTTTTCTCTTTCCAACATTGTACACCAATTTCTTTAATTCTTTTGTTACCTACTTTGTGGAACACTTTTTTAGGCTACTTTGCCTGTTGTGTTTTTTCCTTACTGATAAATAAATAAATAAATAAATAAAAGAAATTAGAATACAGAACAACTGTTTAACATAAAATCAATTAAATGTATGTAAATACTTAAATACTTTTAATTTATTGTAGTTTTATTTTATTGTTAATAATTTTAATTTAATTTTATTGTTAATAAATTAAAATTTGTATTTGTCTTTTTTTATTCTACCCAAATTATTAAACAGAAATGTTTAAGAAATAATGAATACTTAAAGATGAGTCTAGTTAATCAATTTAGTCAGTAATAAGAGAAATTAACCACTATGTAGGTACGTATTACTTTTTAATTGAAATCATGCTGATTACAACTGAATAATTATAATAAAATACAAAAAATCATTCATTTAGTCTTGTGTAACATTTTTGAAAATTATTTCCCTGTAGAATACTCTTGAAAGTGAATTAGGGAACTTTTTTATATTATCTATCACTTCATAATTAAAATTATTATTAAAATTATACCTTATTTAAGAACAATATTAATAGTTTTCAGTGAAATGTATGTTTTAGACATGTTAATTTTGTTATAGAATTATTAAACACAAGTAGTATTTACTGTAGTGTATAATAATAACAATTTAATAAACTTTAATTTCCGTCATACTTGCATTATTTACATTTTTTATTTATTTCGCTCGTTAACTTACACATTTCATGCACTTTAATTTTATTAAATAATTAAACCAAGTACAGAAAGTTGGGTATGTCCTTATTTATGGCAAAACGTAAAGTCTAATGTTTTTTAGCAAAATTTTCCTCGTCTCTCATCTATCTGTCGTACGAATATAAACTAATCTTGGCATCTGGCTTCTTCAGTATATTATAGAATCTTTTAACCAATAATAACGTAACTGTGTATGTCAACCTGTTCCCATAAGAGCACTTTGTTTTCCTGGTTCCTATCTGTTGAAGATATGCTGGTGAACATAACATTTTTGTGGATATTTTTACGTTTGTTGTTTCTGTTCTACAAATATTGGAAAATACCTTCTCATCCCTGCTCTTGAAAGTAAGCCAGAAATTTCCCAATAACTTCTCCATCTGAAAGCAATTAAGTTAAAATAATTCTAGTATATGGGTAAATGAACAGTTTCTTATAAATATAACTCTACAGTTAAATCTAGTAGATATAAAATATAAGTACAAGAAAATACAAGTTATAAATTCAATGCAAAAAGGTCAAAAGCAATATGCAAGTTGTAATTACTTACAACATTGACATTCTTCCTTTGTACTTACCTCTTAAAATTATTTTAGTTTTCCTTAGACAAGCTACCATTAATCGTTGCGTTGTACTTAAATACCTTATGTTATCATCTTTTACTGTATTAATGTACTTAATTTGTGATAGGAATAGGTATCCAAATTCTACTCAGATTTGGTAAATGTGGAATCGTTTTTGAAGCAGGTGAATTTTTGTTTATGCTACTGGAACTGAAGTATTTACTCAAGGAAACATTAAATCATTATTTATGATTGTTTCTAGAGTTTAAAGTCTTTCCACCATTTTTTGCCGGCACGTTATTATTATTTCTAATTCTAGGTTAAGTAACCACGTTTAGATTGTAGATAGCTCGAGCGTCAAACCACGAGAGACCATGTTCCTAAATTCAGCTTCCTGATTTAGGGATCGTCCCCTATTGCTTTTATGATTTTCCAGAATATTATATTTTTTTACAGCTGTTAATGTTTGCACGTAATTTATTAGTTTGAGAATGAAAAATTAAAGTATTGTAGGGAAGATGCAGTTAAAAAAACGGCAAATGTTTCACAATTTTCTGTGTTCTGGGTATTCATTACAGGCAAGGTGGTGAGATGCGGCGCGAGTCGCTAGTAACATCAACGCTGCAATTATTCAATGTGCCTCGTTATATATTTATAATAAAATTCCAACAAAAATACTCATACTTGCTTTGACAGTTTCTGTCACTTTACGTTTTGACGTCTATCCATGCGGTTGTTGCGTGTGTGTAAATCGGACTCAAGGCTATACACATTTTGCATGACAAAACAATGAAATTTGGGGACTTTTTATAGGCGTTTTTTATGACAAATTGAAAAATTTTCGTGACTTTTTTTATCAGACTGTGTTCATAATTAAGGATATTTCAATTTAAATACAAATTTTACTGAGGTTGACTACCAAAATATCGAAATTAAATCGATTTTCTGCAAAACTGAACACCCTGTATAAAAACTAAAAAACTATTATCGAATTCTACGCGCCATCTAATGTATACCAAATTTCGTCGCACTGGCTGCAATAGTAACTGATATATTCGCACTGAAACACACACACGCACGCACGCACGCACGCACGCACGCACGCACCCACGCACGCACCCACGCACGCACGCACACACACACACACACACACACACACACACACACACACACACACACACACACACACACACACACACACACACTATATATATATTAAAACATTAGTAATAATAATAATAATAAAAATATTTATTAATCCATTTAGACATATGCATGTATAGGACACGTCACACAATCAATACGGAAAATAAAAACAGACAAATATTATAAAATATCATTCATAAAATCGTGAATGCGATAATAGCATTTAGTCACCAACATCTTTCTTATAGATGTCTTAAATTGGGCGCTGGTCATGGTTTTAAAATTATTTGGAAGCTTATTGCAAAATTGAATTCCCTGATAGTGAGCAAACATTTCAAATTTTTTAGATTTATGCACAGGGATACATAATAAGTTACATTTGCGGGTGGAATAATTGTGATAATTTGAGTTCTTTACCAAGTTTTGAATATTTTCTTTGGCGTACAATAATACTTTCAAAATATATATACTTAGCATTAGTTTTTAAACACAAAATTGTTAATAAATAGTTGCCAGCATATTTTGAACCATTTGTAACGTATAATAATGAAATTCATGATTATAATAACCGAAATGCAAACTGTTTATATTTATCTTGTGACGTACTTACGTCGTGATTGCAAGACGACACAGTGTCACTATGACGCCTGAGCGGTAGCGGCGGAAACCTCGGGCGCCAGTTTCTGTTTACAGTATAGAAACACTACTACTCGGGCGGCTACAGTGAAGAGACGGTATGTCCAGAGGGTCGTGAGGGAGGAGTTAGACTTTCGATGTCCAGTAAAACAAGGCACACTTGATAAATATTTACATTTATTGAGTGCAAACCTAAAGGTACAATTCTAATTGTTATCTTAACTAAAAATATCACGGGGCAAATAATTCGATGCAAAAATACGAGGTAAACAGGTACGGTACAGAATCAGCGGTGCGGTTACGGGGTAGCGGTTTCTACAAGCGGTTAATACAAGCTATGTGCAAAATCAAGCAAGAGGAAGCAATCAAGCGGACAAAGCAAAGTTAACCTACTAAACTAAATACTTGGCCACTATTACTAAAAACGCATTGGTAACAACATCCTATGAGCTGAACGCGTGGTGAGGTAAAGTACGCCGGATAAGGACAGCAGCGTCTCTACCCTGTCGTAGTACGGACGGAAAGCTGAAACGTAAAGTATGGTTAGGTACCTGAAGAGTAAAGTGAGATTAGCTTCGACCCACGTTTCAACTCATACAGACGAATTGGGAACAGCATCCTATGAGCCGAACGCGTGGTGAGGCAAAGTACGCCGGATAAGAACAACAGCGTATCTACCCTGTCGTAGTACGGAGGGAAAGCTGAAAAGCAAGGTATGATTAGCACAAAGTTAACAGCGGCCAAGTTTCCCTCCTACTTACTTCCTCTGCTTGCGGACAGGCACGTTGGTACAGCTTGAACGGCGGAACGGTACTGACACTAACAACGGCGGTAGTTACCTCGTCAAGCCCTCGTTTGGCTTGGCGGACATGCGCAATTAACGCATGCGCAATTTACCTATTATCCTTGGTTGACGGTGCTGGACTGGACTGCTGCTGGTGCTGGATGGACAGGAACTGACTCTGCGGCCACGTGGAACACCTAACACTCCTAGGCGGTAGGCGGCTGCGCACTGGTCCCCAGACTCGACAGTACAGTCACCAAAGGCGGCTTCTCTGGTGGGCTGGACAGGCAGGACTCCCCTCGTGGACGGCTGGAACTGAATGGTCTGCTGGTCAAGTGGAAGCCCTCGATGCTGGTATCCAATTGGCATCTGCGCAGTAGTCTTCGGACTGGACTCTGAAATTTCTTACCAAAAGCAGCTACGGCTAGTGGTCTCGGACAACTCCTCAGCTACTGGGGTGGTAGACAGACAGGACTGCTCTCTGGCTGACCAGAAACTGAAGTGCCTCCTCGGAGTTTGAAAGCCCTCAGTGCTGGTCACGGGTTGGCGGCTGCGCAGCGGTCCTCAGACGAGACTTGTAAAAATCTCACCAAACAGCTACGGCTAGTGATCCTGGCAGAACTTAGAAAAATCACGAACAGTTCCTCTGGTGTGGAAGTGGTGGACGGGTAGGACTGCTCTTGACGACGGCGGGCCTGGAACTGAATCGCTTCCTCGGTGTTAGAACGACTTCAATGCTGATCACGGATCGGCGGTTGCGCAGTGGTCCTTAGACGAGACTTGTAAAAATCTCACCAAACAGGTGCGGCTAGTGGTCCTGGCAGAATTTTCTCTCCCTTTTGAACTTGTAAATTTCTTACAGTCTTCACAAAATTATTCTAAGTTGATTTAGTCGTCAGTGACTCTAAAAATTCCAGGCACTCGCGCGGCAGCGAATGAGCCACGCTGCAGGTCTTCTCACTTGGGCGGTCGGGACTGGACTCGGCGGTCAATGCGCTGCGACTGGCTTTGTCTTGATGCGGACGGTAGCGGGTGTATGTGCTGACGTTCCATAATTTAAACACATATCGGCGGTCGGTGATAATTTTATTAATGAAAATTTACTTCATTACAATCTAGAACAAATACCTCTAAAGGACAAAGAACTTTGTTTTTTAAAGATTTAAGGAATATAATTCTCTCCCACAGGATATACAAAATTGTTTATCTGTACAAGTCTTTAAACGTAAGCTATGTAAATTTCTCAAATGAATTTTTTACTCGCTGTGCAAATTTTATTAAAAGTTGTAATCATTATGTAAGTTTTTAATTTAATGTTACTTTTGGTATTTTTTATAAAGATATTATAATTTTTTTATAATGTGCTGTCTTTAGTTATTAAATAATACTGAAATGTAAATGAATATGTATTTTGATTAATATTAGGTGTTTCCTGTTTAAATAAATTATTATTGTCACGGGTTTCCTAACCCGACTTTTTCTTTTACCAGAAAAAACAATCCGTTAACTTTTACTGATATTTATTAACACTCTGTACATTACCGAATACTAATTACAACTAAACACTATTTAATCAATCACTATCTAAATCGCTCTGAATTCTAATTGATCTTTCCGAAATTTCCAACTAAACACCCCAATTTAAGGCTGTAATTCAATACTGACTGACTCTAGATCCATTTCTCGAGCGCTTCTCGTCGATTCCCAATCTTTCCAGTCGCGCCTCGATACTCTGCATTATTTGTTTGTTTACCAGAATCGCGTAGGGTCGATTGGGGCAATCTAGCGTTTCACGATACCACAGTCGTCGAATTGGGTGCGAGCGGGGCAAATTCTGTGACATTATTATAATATTCAACATCTTCCTGCTACCGAACTACACAGTTCATCGGAGTTTGATATTACTCTGGAAAATTTTATTGTATCGAACGAACTTTTTAACATCTAACTCTGCGAGAGATGAAGTCTTGCCCAGATATGCAAAAATTCTCCAGAGCGACTAAAACAACTACAATTCAAAGGCAGTACTATCTTCAGGGTCAGTTTTATATACCAAAAAGGTGCTGGTCTAAGGTATTTATAAATAATAAATTAGAAAAGAATTATTACCCGTACATTATAAAATCAAAAACATCAACACTTTTATTTTATTTATTTTTATTTTTTCATGCTAATACACTGAACTATTTGCACACGTCAACAAAGTAATGTACAAGTAATTCCAATAACATACAAAGAAATAATACACTACACAAACTAATAAAAAAATATAAAAAATGTAAAACATACAAAACACAAAATTATATAGATACAGATTAAAATTATACAATAAAATATTTACCAACTACTCTCACGAATTAATTAAAATTATTAATTAATTTATCTACCGTGTCAGATATATTTTTTTATAAAGTACTCGGCTTGAGAATTAATATTTAGATTGTTATTATACAAGAAGTCCCAATTAATTTTTTCTAAGGTACAATTTACTTTCTTTAAGGCGGGTGCTGAAACAGTGCGATACATAACACTGCGACTTTCTTCCTTAATTTGGATGTTGGTTTTCAAATATATACCCAGATGATCGGAAAGTTTGGAATCAATTGAAATGGCGTAAATATTATCCAAATTTAAGTTGGTGAATATAGTATCTAATCCGCTATTATTTCTTGTAAGTGCGTCATAACACTTACCGAACCCATAAGACATAAATGTATTTATTAGCTCACAGGTTTTAGAGTCATTTGTCTCTAGAAAAGGCACACTGAAATCACCTGAGACAAATGCGATCTTGCCTGTTTTGTTCAGCAAGCTTAGAATAATATTTAACTTTTCTATAAATTGAGAAAAATTGCTACTTGGAGGTCTATAAATGGATACGATTTTGATATCATTAAACTTGTCAACTGGTATTCAAGTACGTCAAATATGTGAAAAAATCTGGAATAATAAATATTTTTTCTGAGTGTATACATAACAATGGAAGTTGTTGAATGAAATTAAAAATATGAATGAAAATTAAAAATATCAATAATTACAGATAATTTGTTAGTAAAGCTTAATTATTGCCATAAGAAAAACTTGGCACGTATGTCAAGGGATTGGGGAGGTTCATTCTGAAGCAGAAATTATTTAACAAGAAACCTTTTGAGTACAAGAAAGAGGTCATTTTAAAGGCAATACAGCTATCATTGATCGCGGGGATCTACAAGACATTAAATCTGATTCAATATTGAGAAAAGCAAGGGTCGAAGCCAGGAGTGCGTTAGATCGAGATAAAGATCAAATTACAGATTTAATTAAAATGCACTTCGATCATCCTGAATATGTGAAAAAGGTCTCGGTAGCATTTAATATAAAACACTTTAGTCAGCAAGAGCTCTAATTATTAAAAAAACAAAAAGATGAACAATCATTTCTTCTCATATGCTTTAACGTAACAGGTGGATTATTAAAAAATTCAGGCCATGTAAGGAAAAAAACTTATATTTATTCCGCCGTCACACAAATAAAACAAACAGAATTTGCACGGTGCGCCAATATCCTTGGCAGGATAAATGACCTCGGATGTGCGGAGTCGAGAGGAACTATTAATCAATGTTTCTTCGTAGTCCTATTCTTAATCCTGGTAGTCGTGAAACAGAAGAAATGTTTCAACTTACCCCGCGTCCAGGTGTTAAAACCTTGGCCGCCTGTACCTGGCGGTCGCATCGGGTCGATAGTCCACCACCGCCTGTATCAGCTGGTTGCTGTAGACTTCTGCGCGCGCGAAGAATGCCTCCGTTCGCATTTTAGTCGCTTCCAGGGCTAGTGTGAATCCCGGCGAATGTCGCTGTTGCGGACGAATCCAGGAGTCACCATCGCGCAACGCAGGGCGACATTCTCGACGGTCTGGCATACATCATTTGTGGCTGCTGCAACACAGTTTTGATTAACCATACCTTGTTTCCGAGGCTCAGTCGGCTAACTCTATTGAGCAACGGGTTTGCCCTCACGAACTTGCCCTTCGTTGACATATGGCTTCTAGATCAACTTCCTATCTACGGTTACCGGATATTTGGCTTCGTCGGTCGGTCGGTTGGTTCACTTGATGTCCTTGTTGTTGAACGTCACGTGACCTCTCGGCTGCGCTCTGTACCTACCAGAGAATATCATGCCTTTGCTCTTTTCCGCGTTGATAGCCACCTTCCAGCGGTTACATCAGTCCTACAGTCTGCCTAGCGCTCTCTGGAGTCGCCTCGTCGCCATTTCCGAATTTAGCGATTGTGTCAAGATGACGGTGACATCGGCGTAGAGACACATGGAAGTGTCCTCTGTCCCGGGTAGATTCAAGGTAAAGATGTTGAATAGGTGCGGGGACAGCACGACTCTTTTGGAGGACTATGGCTTCCATGGGTCGATAGGTGAATAGGGTCCCTTCCACCTTCGCACGCAGCTCTCTGCCTCTTGGGATGGACGCCATCAACTTGACTAGGTCGGCAGGGTAGCCAAAGTCGAGCATCTTTACGATTAGTCCAGCGTGCCAGACCCTGTCAAAGGCCTTGGCCACGTCCAAGAAGACTGCTCCAGTAGGCTCTCTGGTGTTGAAACCTGCGGAAACAAGTTCTACTAACCTGAGAAATTGCTGCTCCATCGAGGGGCTACGGCGGTACGCGAACTGCTCGTCTGGGAGGACTTGCAGTTCTACCGTGGTCACGTGCAGTCTCGCCAGGATCACCCTTTCTGCTACTTTGCTCATCATGGGCAGGAGACTGATGGGCTTGTAACTAAAGAGGAACGTTAAATTCTTACCTGGCTTAGGGATGAGAATCAGGTCGGCCTTTTTCCATCTCGTCGAAAATCTGTGCAATCTCAGAATGGCTTTGCAGATGTTCAGCAACACACCGGTGGGGGGAGTTTTCTGAGAATCCTGTTCCCCATACCGTTGCATCCCGGTGCTTTACGGGGGTTCAGGTGGCGCAGAATCTCCTTCACCTTCTCCGGAGTAGCAGGTCTGATGGGTTCAGCAGCGGGTACGCGTCTTAGGCGCCGCACGCGGCGGTCCACCTCGTCCGTGTTATCTTCGTCTTCGTTATCGACGAAGGTGGCCACTCCTTGTCTCACCATATTGGCTTTTGATTTTATCTTTTCATCCCTCAGTAGGAGCGACACAGGCGTTCAGCTTTCGCTCTTCCTGAGAATCAGTGGTTGGATCTTGGGCGAGATCTCCTTACCTGCGGCGGCAGGAGAGGAAGGGGTGGTGGTGGCGGCGGCGCACGTCCCAGGCGCAGGGGTGGATGCCGCCTTCCTCGGCACCTTCGTTGGCTCCTCGACCGACGGTCCTGACTCACCTGAAACAAAAGAGACAGGTTGCTTTCTTTTGCCACCCTTACCTTTACCGCTACTGGGGGCGGGGATGGGTGCGACTGAGGCAGCTGATTTCACGTCCATCGCCGTGGAGGACATGGCTTTGGCTAATTAACTCCTGTAGGGAGCGGTGACGAGCTTTCGCCGCCACCTCGCGGATTTAGCTGCCTCCTCCTGCTTGCGCAGTTGTTGAATCAGCTTGGCAATACACTGCCTGAACTGCTCAATTTCTTCTTCGAGCTTTTTTAGTTTATCCTCGTTGCTGAGCGGAATTTGTCCAGCGTCGGATAGTGGACTGCTGCATCGACTTTCATCGGTGTTTCCTCCGCTGCTCTTGCTGGGGGCAGGAGTTAGCTATCTCGATCGCATTTCGTCGTCCACCTCGATGTGCTCGACTGAAACACAAATATTTGTATCTTCTCAGCGTGGGCTGTTGAAGCACAAACGGTAAGTCGTTTAAGGAATTCTTTTTATTTAGTCTTAAAAAAAACTATCGGTTGTCTTATAAAGACAGGTTTTTGTGGTCCCACCACTTCGCTGTGAACAACACATGCTGTTCACACTACTTTGTCACAAACTCATCACCAGCAGGTAGGTACGTCTGCTCACGTCGCTGCTTGGGACTGTCTAGTTTGTACGGTCTTTTAAATGATTTCTAGTGAAGATTATTCAAAATATATATACAAATTATTCTACGATTTTCGCAACTTTTGTGAAGAACAAAATAAACGACCTGTGTTTGGTAACAGATTTTAGTTTTGCCAATCTACATGTCGCTTCAAGAGCATTTAATAACATATCTATAATTAAATATTTGGAGACTTGTTATTTAATTATTGCAGAGAAGTACAGCAAAACAAAGTCGTTTATTACTATCCATATCTGCTGTATACATTTTCTTAAAATGGTGTCAAAAGACGTTGATATTCTGATAACGAACGGGATAACGAACAAAAACCCTACATTAAATATATTAAGGCATCTGCTATTATAATTTAGAATTTTAAACAAATGGAAAGATGGTTTATCAATTTTATAATCGACTTGATAATATTATCAAGTCAATTTGAAACTAATACGGTAAGAAAATCCCGATAGCCTTATAGGTTGTACTGGATTCGTTGATAAATTTATAGATTTCATAATTTAAATGCGTTACAATAAGTTTGAACTTTGAAACAGGATATGAAACAGTCCAGCACAGTTTTTTACGATTAATAATAAGTAATTAGTATGCATGTTATAAATATTGTTTAGTAAGTAGTTTTCAGTAAAGGTAACTTAAGTTTATTACTCAAAATGTGTAGTTGTCATGTAGACTTACTAGTAGAAGGTTAATATTGATATTAGTTAGGAACATGCGAGTTTGCTTTGCTTCTCTCTTCTCACCGATGAATCTGAGCCCTGGTAGTAGGGACATTACAAGGTGACGTTAGCCTAATCGAAATTAAATGCCCATATTCCATTACTGCTTTCCATTTGCCACAATACTCAGTTATTCTTACCTCAACTTAGATGAGTGCCGTTCCTTTTGCAATAATGACGTAAGCCCAACTGAGAATTTTTACTTCCCCCCTTACCAATGTAGCACTACCTCTTGAGCTTGGCTTGTAGTTGAGAAATTTGGCTTATGCCTCTAGATCATATCCTTAAGACTTATGCCGCATTCACAAGTTACTTTTATTAAGTTCTGTCTGTTCTATGATTTTTTAAAAGTGAGGTTATTGTTGTTAAACCAATTTATTTTAAAAAAAGTTAAACATTTTTTTCGAAAACTACATGCGAGAGCCGAGATCTGAATTCAGAATCATAATCAGCACCCTCGAAAATAGAGGGTAGGATTTTTTTGTTAAGATTAGAGTAAATAATTACCAACATTTTTTTAGACATTCTGAACTTTGACAATTTTTTTGAGGTTATCAACAAAGGACGTTCGCTTCGCTAAATTTGCCGATTTATGTTCCTTTTACATGATGAGCTAAACTGAGTGGCTTAGATAATCTTATCTCACTTAATACTCACCTAACAAGTAAAAGGAAAGTACTACATGAAGAATGAACACCCAGCACATTTAAAATTGAATTATTTGGGTAGCAATGGCAATTCAATAAAATCTCATAATTATTTCTTCCAAATCCAAGGCTTATTCAAAATTTTCGATAGAGAATGATGTGATTTCGTATTATACACTCAAAAAGGTATAAAAATAGAAAAGATTTATTGTGATAAATATACATTCGAAACAATACTTCGCTCCAAAAATGTTACCATTTTTATTTACTGCTGGCCACAGTTCAATTTGAAACGGCCTATAAAATCATTTAGACATGTAATAGAAAATTCAAGTTTGTACCGAACGGGCTCATCGACGACGTAAACTACCAATGGAAAGAGATACACAGTAGCAGTTTTTAAAAAATGTTACATCACAAAAATGATAACTGAAGACTACCACCGTGTTGAATGTCTGAATCAAGGTCCGTTTCGTGGCTACTTAATTTAATATTTGAGGAATGATTGTAACCCTTCAGATATTTTGCGTGCAATTCTGCACAGCAATCGTTTAAGTAATATGTTACTCTATTTTATGCACCGTATCGCATGTTTGATCATGGTCCGTTTAGTGGCTACTTGATTTAATATTTGAGAGATCTTTATTACCCTCCAAATATTTGGCGAGTAATTCGACTTCAGCAGTCTTACTGTATTTTATGCACCGAGTGGCATATCTGAATCAAATTCCGTTTAATGGCTACTTTAATTTAATATTTAAAGAATGTTTGTAACCCTCCAGATATTTTGCGAGTAAATATGCTTCAGTAGTCGTTTTAGTACAGCTTTACTTTATTTCTACACCATGTCGCATATCTGAATCTAGGCCGGTTTTGTGGCTATTTAATTTAATATTTTAGGGATGTTTGTGACCCACCCAATAATTTGCGAATAAATCTGTTTCGATAGTCGATTTAATCAAGCCTTACTTTTTTTTATGAATCATGTTCTATATTTATATTTAGGTATGGAATGTTTAGTACTGTCTACAATTTTACAGCTTTACATTATTATAACTGATTAATTTATTTTTAAATTCTGTATCGGTTGTCTTGTGAATGTAATTATAGTTATGTGTTGAATGCTCCATATACAATTTCCGCGCCGTGGATATATTTGGAACGGACGAAATCCATCAGAGTGTACATATCCATGGTATCATTCGGGAGAGATCGGCTAAATTGGGCGCTATCTTTGCTGCTGTTGCCATACCATAACCTCAGAAAGACTTAACGTTACTGCAAGAATTAAGTTTTGAAGAATTAATAAAAGATTTTGCTGCGATAAAATCGCGCAAAATAAATTTTGAACAGCGCTGTAATTAAGTGATTTTTCAGTTCAAATTTTATTAATATAAAATATGTTACCTGACCGCCGAAACGTATTTGATTACCGTCGCTGATCGACGAATAATTCGTAAGGAGTACCATCAGGGTAAGATTTTTACAAATTTAGCAGGGCGACCAATGCGCAGCCGCCAACCTGTCCAGCAACATTAGGTCTTCCAAACACCAAGTAAATGATCTATTTCCTGGCCAGCCGCCGTCGTTGTCCGCCACTTCAGCAGTAGAGGAGCTGCTCGAGATTTTTCGTTGACGATCTTAGAATAATTTGTCAGGACCAGCAGCCGTAGAGTAGCCGCTGCTGGCAAGATTTTTACAAATCTAGCAGGAAGACCAATGAGCAGCCGTCAACTTGTCCAGCAGTATTAGATCTTCCTAGCTCCGAATAGACAATTCAGTTTATAGCCAGCCGTCCACGAGAGCAGTTCTGCCTGTCCGCCACTGAGGAGCTGCTTAAGATTTTTCTGACGAACTTAGAATACTTTGCCAGGACCACTAGCCGTAGAGGAACTGCTGTTTGGTAAGATTCTACAAGTCCAGCCTGACTACTACTGCGCAGCCGTCACCAACACTGAAGTCATCCAAATACTGAGTAGACGATCCAGTTCCTGACCAGCCGTCCACGAGAGCAGTAATGCCTGTCCATCACACCAAAGAAGCCGCCTTTGGTGATTACTCTTGTGAAGCCACTGCGTCACCTTCTGGTGACGAGACCGGTCCGACAGGGGTGTCTTCCAGGGAAGCGCCCTGGTCAGAGTAGCGGTTTCGGTCCGATACGGCGCACAAGTGTCAGGTGAGTCCGGATATCTTCATCCAGGTAGAGTTCCCCAGGGAGCTGCTTGTTCGGAGCGAAGAGTGAACTGATGATCTCGGTGACGGGTGGCTCTTTTTGTTAAAGACCGGGTAGTTTTGGGGTCCAGGTCCAAGGGTTGTAGCGGTGGGGTCCAGGTAGCGATAGTAGCGCTGGGGCGCTTTTCGTGTACTACCTAAGGGTTGCTACATAGCAAATTTTTCACATCAGATATGCATTATATGGCACTCCCTATAAAATAGCAAATTTCATACGAAATTTAGATTTGGCACCCCCAAAAACGCATCGACACCAAATTTTTAATCGACACGTCAATGACTGCAAAAGTTAGGCTGAAAATACACTAGGCGGTTTTCGCCGAATCCGCCACCGATCGGCCGGCACCTGTTTACAACATACACTTTGTAATTTTAATCCTTTCTACGCTGACTAATTAACCGCTTCGTGTGTTTTGTAACAGGCGTCGGCTGACTCGGAGAAAACCGCCTAGTGTGTTTTCAGTCTTTATAGAAGTTTTATTTAAAAAATGTTTTACTTCAACAGTATCTCTGTTAATATTGACAATAGCCCTCATGCATATAGGGTGATTCAGAAGTACTAGGAAAAAATTAGGTACAGAATCTACGTGAGAAATTATTTGACTCATATTTTTTTGTTTTACCGATTTCAAATTTTTGGGGGCCTTACGGCCCTTTGAAATTGGAACTAAAATTTTGATTTTTTGCAAATATCTCCGTAACCCCTTAGGTGATTTTAATGGAATTTTAGTATGACGATAGTCTATCTGAACATTAATAAAGTATTTTTGTTAAGTACCACAGAGGACGCTAGTTATGCGTAATGAGCTTTTTTTTCAAAAACATTTATTTCCATTTTTTTCTAAATTCTTTGCCTGTGTATTTGAAACAGCGTTTCAATCTACACAAAAAGTACTCTTTACTATTTTCCTTTGAAGCTAAATTTTCCAGAAAAAGTTGTTACAGCTGTAATACAACCATTGGCAACTGTATGTGAAAAATTCTAGAACAAATGTTTTCTTCATTTAAGGCTTAGTATTCTATAAAAAATATGAAATAATTGAATTAATTATTGAAAATTTTTAATATTAGGTAATTTTTTATAACCCTTGAACAAAATAAAATGACAGCGTAGTCACGAATCGACATCTGTTACTCAATCTGTTTGAATTATCTTTGCAGCCACCTTTTTCTTTCATGAATTAATAATTTTTCAAGTTTGTCAATGGCAGTACCACAGTTTTAGCAGCTTTTACTGGAAAATTAAGCTTCAAGTGAGAAACAGTAAAGAGTTTTGTGTAGAATCAAACGAAGCACCGTTGCACTGGCAAATAACGAGAAAAAAATGGAGTAAAATAAAATAAAAACTAAGTGTCATTATGCATAACTAGCGCCCTCTGTTATACTTGATGAAACTACTTTATTAATAATGCTCAAACAGACTATCAACAACGCCATGCCAAACTCCATTAAAATCAGCTTATCGGTTCCAGAGATATTTTGAAAAAGCAAAATTTTACACCAAATTTCAAACGGCCTCAAAAATTACAATTCGGGAAAACAGAAAAATATGGGTCAAATAATTTCTCAAGGAGATTATATAGGTACCCTATTTTGTGACCCAGTAACCCATTACTTATGAATCACCTTGTATCGCCTTTAATTAATACTATGTTTTCCGAATCAAATATGAATTGTTTTAGGAAAATGGAATTTGCTGAAATTGACGAAGAAGTAAAAACCTAGGTATAAAGTACTAAAGAATTTGTTCATATATCCTTCTAAATCTTATCACACAAACTGGAGGTAGCATTTTTTTTTGCAAAATTGTGCTTTTCTCTAATCAAAATTCAGAACTCTCGTAAACTTATGAAAATACGTATTTATCTTCTAGTTTACCTAGCAATTAAGGTAAATGAACTTTTTGTTCGCATACAAAATATTCAATTTAAACAAAAATATTGTAAAAAACATATGTTAATATATTGCGAATAAACCTATCAATATTTAATTGTTATTCAAAATAATTGAATTTATTAACATAAAAATAATTGCCTTGACAAATACCAATTAAAGTTCCATTTTTGGCAAGATATTTTTTTACTATTAACGCTACGCCCTCGTGATTTTGTGTTGAAAGTGAGAAACGAAATAAACATTCGGTTAAACAAAACTTAGCAATATTATTTACAAAACAAATATACCAAATATATAAATCAAATTATAATATGTTGTTGAGCAATAGTATCTAACAGAATCAAAAATATTGCAATACTACCACAGCACGTTCACATTTGGAATAGTTTATTCGCCGACTTCGAACTTCGAATAATATATATTTGTATTTCGTTCGGAGGCGACAACGTGGTTTCATAGAATGCGGTATACAGGGTGAACCTTAAATAAATACAAATATTTTAACTGCAGGTGTAGTTCCTCTTGTACATGCGTCAATTGAAAGTCATTTTTAAAAATTTCAAATATATACGGAGATGTTAATTTATTTAAAAAATACCTACATTTTGAGGTCCGCTGACCAGACAGACCATTAACGTAATATAATAATCCATATGATTTACTGCAGGCGAGGTGCCATATCATCTGTAAGATAAATAATGTTTTAACGTAAATTCAATTTTTGCGGTTGATTATAATTTTAAAATACTTATTTTTAGCAAAAAGTAAAGTAAAATTGGGTAGTAGCCTGCGCAATAGTATTAATCCAAACTGTAACTTTTTAACTGACTTTACAATAGGAAATATCTATTCCTCAGTATTCAGTGATCAACAATTTTGCAATCCGAGTTTTGACCTACCGTATTCAGATCAATAACCTTGTTTTTAATGTCTACTCAATGGCAAGCGCTTCGGAACCGCTAAATAAGAAACAAACAATAATTAAATTTGCATTTTTATAAACTCCGTGTAACCAATAGGAAATTATAAGAATTTTATAATAAATACCAACCGCAGTAACCAGCACCGAGATAAGATCAGAGGCTGTAATCACTCAGTACAGCTAAAAATTTGGCAGTTCAAATTCCCGTTTAATACGTTATCGGCGGAATAAATTGAACATCGTTCGGGTCCGCTTTCCTAGACACATCTTCGATATGGAGCAGATGCACGCGACCCAACTTCTCTCCCTTCTTCGTCCATTAGACATACAAGTTTACATTTATTGTTCTTTATATGCCACCTAAATCCAAGCACGAGCATTATAATGATGTGTACAGCTTTATTGAGAGTAACATAATGCATCCAAATACATTAATTTTTGGAGACTTCAACTTGCCTGAAGTTTGTGAACAAGAAAAAACTCGTAAATTATATGATTATCAAAATTTTCTCGATTTTCTGTTTTTAAAAAATATTAACAATGTAAGGAATGTTAATGGAGTAATTCTTGATCTTGTTTTAATTAACGATATTGAGCAAGCATATAATATAACTTTAAATAAAGTGGGCGATAGTATTCTGCCCGAGGATCTGTATCATCCTGCTTTAGAAGTTAATTTGGACGAGGTTAATAACAAAGCTTTCTATAACTCCCCCGATAAAAAAGTGAAGCAGTATAATTTTAAGCGCTGCAATTTCTTAGATCTTTCATTGGCCTTTCGAGATGCAGATTGGTTGCCAGTTATTGTACAAGATGATGTTGATGTTGCAGTTAGTAATTTTTATAATATTGTTAATAATATATTTGATGCCGTTGTACCTAAAATAGTTATGTCGCGATTTAGCTGCAGCAAGTATCCCCCCTATTTCACAAACGAAATCAAAGCTCTAATAAAGGAAAAGAAACAACTAAATAAATTAAAATCAGTTTCGGACCTATTTAAAAGTAAATATGAAGCTATTAGGAAAAAACTAAAAAAAATCACTCGCGCAGCCTACAGTTCTTATTTGGTTGAAATAGAAAATGGTATACAATCGGATTATAAAAACTTTTTTAAATATATTAAAGACAAGAAATCGACATGTTCAGCAGCGTCTGCTTTTTATAATGGGGATGGTATGATCCCAGCCGATGAAGTTTGTAATTCCTTTGCTAAATTCTTTTTATCTGTGTATTCTGATCAACCTGCGACTTACGAGTATAATAAAAATATATTATCATACTACCATATGTCTAGTATAAAGCAAAATACTGATATTGATTATAACTTATCTGTTAAGAAATTAAAACCTAAGCGATCGGCAGGCTCGGATGGTGTACCACCATATGTTTTGAAGGGTTGCTCGGATTATCTCAAAAAGCCTCTATTATTTATTTATAATCTAATCCTAAAATACAATAAATTTCCTACATTGTGGAAATCCTCAATAATTAGTCCAATACACAAGTCAGGTGATAAATCAAGTGTTGAAAATTATAGACCTATAGCAGTCCTTCCAGCCCCTGCTAAAGTATTCGAACAAATATTGTATTCTTTATTATGGAATCATTTTAGTAATATTGTTAGTTTAAGGCAGCATGGGTTTGTTCCAAAACGCTCGATTTCTACCAACTTATTAAATTTTACCCATTACATTCTGGAGGCTTTTGAGCAGGGGGTGCAAGTGGATACGATATACACGGATTTTCGCAAGGCTTTTGATAAGGTTGACCATGACGTGTTAATAAATAAGCTTTGCGCATCTGGAGTTACGGATTCTGTGATCGCGTTGATAATATCATATCTTCAAGACAGGAAGTTTGTTGTGAAATACTATATTTTTTTTTCTGATGAATGTAGAGCTAATTCGGGTGTACCCCAAGGGTCTAATTTGGGGCCACTCTTATTTTTATTTTTTATAAATGATATAACTGACATATTACAAAATTCGAATTGCTTGATGTTTGCAGACGACCTAAAGTTTTACAAACGTATCGAATGCCCTAATGATGCTATTTTACTCCAACATGATATTGATGCGGCTTTTGAATGGAGTCGTACTAATAAACTTGATTTCAATGTTCAAAAATGCTATAATATAACTTTTACTCGTAATAAGCAAACGATATCTTATCGCTATAAAATGAATAACGTTGAATTAAGCAAACAAAATTTTGTCAAAGATTTAGGTGTAACTATTGATTCCAAACTATCATATAAAATGCACATTGAAAATATAACCGCCTCAGCATATAAAGCCTTAGGTTTCGTGATAAGAGAATCAAAAAATTTTCGGAACATCAACTCAATTATCTCTCTTTATAACAGTTTAGTTAGGCCCAAACTTGAATATGCTTCGCTGTTATGGCATTCACAACCTGGAATATATACAGAGAAGGTAGAAAAAGTTCAGAAGAAGTTTCTAAGATTCATCTATTTTAAAAAATATAACAGACCTCCGGATTACAATGTTATTCGGACTGTTCATTTGTGTAAAGAGTTTAAAGTGAATACATTATATAATCGGCGTGTCATTGCAATGCTCCTGTTTGGATACAAAATAATAAACTCTCTTATCGATGACTCATATTTGTTGTCCTTGATTTGTGTTAATACCCATCTTAGAAATACTAGAATGCATGAACTTCTCTACATCCCCATTCGTAAGACAACCCAGTTTGCACCCCTTCTGATACTGTTTCGTCTAGTTAACCAGGTTTCCTCTAAGAATAGTGTGGATCCCTTTGGATCCTTTGGTGTTTTTTTAAAAACCATAAAAAATATATATTCGATTGATAATCTGTAATTACTCCTCTGTTAGTGTTATCTGCTGTATTTATGTTTAAATTTTGCTAGTTTTAAGTACTTATGCTGTACCTGTGCTATGCTATGATATATTACTATTTGTATTGTATTTTGCTATTACTTACGTACTTTCCATGTAATTAGGCAATGATGCCTGTTTGGAAGCAATAAATAAATAAATAAATTAGTCATTATTGTCGCGTGTTAGACGTTAGTGAATTTCGTATGTCACCAGTGTAGTTGATAATTAATTATTAATAAAATTTGCTATTTGCCTAAAGAAAACTGCAATTCAAGTTGGTGGAAAAATTTGTAAAATACATTTTAATAGACATGTGCATCTGTGATTTTCGTGTGCGTCTGTGTCATTCGGTACCTACTGATCATGAGCAATGGATTTGATTCTGATTCATATTCATAATTAAATGCGATTTGCATTATTTGGGAATATAAACGTACGAGCTCAATTTGATTTTGCTTTCAAGAACATAACGAAAAGGTGACACAAAATAGGTATGTTTTGTAATGTTTTATCCACAATTATTTACTGTATAAAGTTTTGTGGAGCTTTTGAACTTGCATTACGAGGTCATGATGAATAAATTTTACATCAGAACTACTTGGCAAAACGCTTAACGGATCCCTTAAAAATGTATGTGGTACTGGCAACGTTGCTAGACTTCTATTACCAGGAGCGTCGTGTTACCGATTGTTATAGGGTGATTTGTTTATCTTTTGAAAGGTCGTGTAAAAATTTTATTTTTCGATTTTCTGTTTTTATTAGGCCTTCCGAATACGTGATTAAAATTAATGACATTATGACTGAATCACTGTATAAGCGAATTTGTAATATTTTAGCTTTAACTATTATCAGGTGCTTTTTGTTTCGTGGCCATGGAATGCGCTACATATTTGACTTTTGTTACGCCATCACAATTACAACTTAACCATCAATTGAAAAACCGAGCCTTAGTAGTAAATCTAACGGTTCGCGTTAGTTTAATATTAAAAATATGTTTGTAAAATTACATAAATATACCGTTGGTATATAGTAGTTATAAACAAAAATCATAATTATTGAATCTGTAAGAAGTATGTTTTATTTTGCATTCAGTCTAATTGAGACTAAATTAAATCAACTCAGTCGAAAGCTAAACAGAATGTTATCGCTGTTAAATTTTAGCAAAAGCTATCTTATGTTTATTCAATGTAAAACTGTCATTGGTTAAAATTTGTCACTGGTCTATAATTTATCAGGTTAGTTATATTTTCTTATCCTTGAAAATACGGTGCCCTGTACATTTAACGCAAAAATGAATCAGATATTCTTGTTTATCACATAGAAAAACCTTATTTTCCAAAATTTGAATATATTTATCCAAACAATAAATAAATTATAGTAAAAAAATGAAATAAAAAAGTACCTTCTCAGGACTGTGATTTTTTAAAGAATCAAAGTTGTACTAAAGTGATCTAAATCACCTTATTTTCATTCAATGAAGCTAGCCTTAAAGTATGGCCAATTCTTTAATGAACTTCTTGTAGATAATGACTTTTAGGTAGTTTTATAGCTTATTTACTTATTCACTATTTATGCTTAAGAATTATTTACTTTCCATTACCTCATAAATTATGAAAATAATATTTTTTTCTTTTATATTGCTAATAAGTTTTGTTTTATAGTTTGTCAAAGTATTTATAAACAAATATATTATAACGTTATCACGATTTTTTATTAAAAAATCTTAATGCTTGTAGTTTACGGAGGCCATAGATTTTTTAAGGCAATGCATTAATGCGTAATAAAATAGTTTTTTTTGCCAGTTCTTTATTAGACCGTTATTTTAATGAATATTAGTGGGATAAAATTGATTTGATATAATGTCAGTTGAATTTGGCATAATAATAACTATCTCTTTCATTTAAATAAAATCAACAAAAAATAGTATTCAGTTACTACAATAAATCTAAAAAAAAGTTAACTGAAATCTACAATCCGTGGATCAGCAATACGTACTTTATTCTATCAAAGTATAATATTGCGGTAGCTCATAAATCTTTTAATTGTTTTGATCAATTTTTTACATGAAAGAGTAAGACACCTCTGTTAAGAAATTCACATGTTGTTTATTCAATCCCATGCAGTAATTGTAATTGTCAATATGTTGGCAAGACTCCCAAAATTTATATAATATAGTAGTAAAGGCTTCTAAGTACACAGCACTTAATAAACATCTAAGGGAAAAGGGTTATTAAAAAAATATACAGAAATTGTGTTAATAATAAAACTACATAATTGAAGTCAATTATAGTTCTGTCAAGAAAATATTGCAGCAAAGTATATATAGGAAATCCCATTAACATAGACCATAAGTATATAAAATCTTGCGTTGTTATTATTAAGAGAACTGTTTGTATGACACACCAGTGATTGTAATATTAACCCCACTAGTTTAAGCACAATATCTATTTTATCTTCGTTAAAATTGTTTTAATATAAATTAGTTGGAGAAAACTCACCTCACAGATTTTTCCAACTGAAGATATGTATACAAAGATTGTAGTGTTTTACTTGGGTTTAATGTTTCCTTTGTGTTTTACATCAACGAGGAAACCAAATATTATTGTTATAATTGCAGACGATATGGTAAGTGAAAAGCAAATTACTGAAACATAAATATGTTATAAAATTTGATATATTTTCGTTTTGTAAAATTAAAAAATATAATTAGCATACTCCCTTCATATTCTATTATAAAAATACCAATGTATTTTAATTGCATTTTTAAATTAAATTTTCTTTTTTTATGAGAATAGATGAATTTATAGTTAATATAATATGTTTTTCCAGCCCTTTTTATTTAAATAAGCAAAATGGTACCTACCCAAAACTTATTTGAGAATTAAGTTTTAAGGACTAACATTCTTAATATTGTTTATCATAAAGTTTAATATTAAAATAAACTTTATCCGTACCGATGTTATTAAAATATGTTTGAAACATTTTGATTGCATTGCTTCTCTAATAAAATGTTACAGAATAGTAGGTAGGTACCATATGTGTTACTATATATTTAATATTGGTTCAGTAAGTTTTTTTATTAATGTAAAAAATAAATCCCAGCTAAATAGACTGAATAGTAATGACTTCTTGTCTACAAATTTTAAATTTAAAATAAAAATTATACTTATACATAAATTTAAAAGAATTTTGAAGTAATATCAAAAATGTATATTATAGATTCGAATAAATCAAATTTGCCATTTTCTTTTAAACCACCATATGTGCTCATTAATTTTTTAAATAAAATGTAATTTTTTAACAAGAAAATGATTAATATATAAATAACGATTTGTCTTAATGCAAAATTGATAAAATTAATATTTATCGTACTATATGAAAGAGAATTTAAATAATAAAAATTTGAGTTTCGTTAGGTAAACAATCTATATTATTAAAGCAATATATTTTTTTCTAATTTCATAAACGAATTGTTTTACATGTATGTATTTTCTTCACCATTTAATGTATTTCTGTTTGTAATTTTCTTTCGGTGCTGGAAACAGTAACAGTGCTCATATTTTGGGGAAAACTGTATTTTGTCGCGAAAAAATGAAAAAACTGCTTGTAGGAGTTTTCGTTGTTTACGATAAATATGACTACTTATAAAACTTTTGTAACAACTTAAGTATGGCTTTTAAGACTTAATCTCTTAACTTTTAAAATATATTTTCCAACAAAATACTGTAATTCTTTGATGTGCGATGAAGTAGTTCTTTCAAAATGTTGTGATACTGATATAACATTCCTATTAAATTAAATTTAAAAATTAATTCTCTGGGTAAATTAAACCTTATCCTTGGATTTAATAAAATGTTTTTTTTTTAATTAGATAATGTATAAACTTAATCGATCAATAAAAAAAAACTAAATAAAATTTAATACCTACCTTAATTTATTCTTTCCAATTTGTTAATGACTAATCTCAATGATAAGTTACATAATTGCCTTTCAAGGTCGTTGTTTAAACTTCATGTATAAAATTCTTGAAGGTTAATATATATTAACGTTCAACAAAGAAAGAAAGCAGTTACCGACTGCATAAATATAAATGTGCTATGCTACAAAAATTCTAAATACAACTTAAAAAAAAGAATTTTTTGCAGAATCTAAGAGCTGTTTATTGTGTTGAATTCGATACACTGAATTAAATTTAAAGAGTTAAAGCTTAAAATCGGTTGCCCATCTCTTGGATGATTTTAGTCCCTAAGGCCACTGTTTTTCAGATATATTGTATTGAAACTGATTATTTAAAGTAAAACATTTTTTGTTAGGTATTAATATGTAATATTATGTGAAACTAACTGCACCCACAATATTCACACATATATTCTTTGTTATTAGCTTTTATATATTTTTTACTCTATTGTAAAAGTATTTAAGCTAATATAAAAAATCAATTTTTCTACAGTTCCTGTTAAGGCTTACCGTAAGCGCTATCAAACGATATAGTTTTCGCTTAGTAACTCCTCTATGGATAATGGTAAATAATTACAAATATTAACAAAACAAAGGTATTGCTAATGTTTTTAAAACTTGATCTAATCTAATTTGCATGCTTACACTTTTATCTCATACTTCTCATCAATAATAATACATAGTCTTTATATTTTATGTTTTGGGCATAAATATACATTTATGCTGATATCTCTTATGAATTTTCTATGATCTACGATGAATCTTCTGTGTTAAAATAAATATGAGTATAAAAAATCTTATTCGCCATCTTTTTTTATGTATACGTTACACACGATACTCGAATTCGGACAATGAGGCTTATTCTGTTACACCTTGGATGTTGGTTATTTAAAGATATTGAAAAATAACCAATAAATTGTTGCAATGCGTATTCTCGGCTGGATTAAATATTTTCCAATATTAGTTATTTATCAAAGTTACTTTATAATAACAGATATCTGAAAATAACTAATATTGCTTATTCTGATCAACCTAATTTATTCAAGATATCTAAGGCCAGGCGCGCACTAGGAGTTTATCGCCGTGCGGCAAAAAAGCGCTGCGGCATAACACCGCGCCGCAGTTTTGTAACATATTGTTTTCAATTGTATAGCGCGCACTTACAGATATTTCTCCGCTGCTGCGATTTGCCGTTAATGCGCTCAATACAACAATATGCCACGCGGCGAAAAACTCCTAGTGAGCGCCTGGCCTAATAGATATTGAAATTCTTTAAGTGTAGCTGGTAGAAATTAGTTTTACTGTAGGTACTCATCTCCTGATCTAACACTTATTTTAAATATGCCAGATTTAAATTTTATATTGTTAATACAGGCGATAATTAATGATGAAGAAAAGTAATAGATTTACTAATTGTGTATACAAATTGAATAACCAATTTTATTATAGCAGGCAGCATCGAATCCATAAAAGACAATTAAGAGATACATCCAATCCACTATCCAGAAACAATATTTAAAAACGTACATACAAGGTGTTTTTAAATGAAGTAGCAAAATTGAGACCATAGATTCCTTAGGTGAAAATAAATCGATTTAACCTAACATACCCATATCCCAAGTCGCATAATAAAAAAGATATACTGTGTCAAAGTTAAAATTTTATTTTCAATATTTGTAAATAACTTCGTAAGAAATCCAAAAATTTACATAAAATTTGTAAATCGGGAGTTTTTACGAGCGAGAAATTCAAATTTGTATCTAATTTTGACGTCACTAGTAGAGGGCGTCACTTGTCGCACACCATATTTCTTTTAAATGATAGAACTTTTTTGCAGCTTAGTGTATCCATCCAACTATTGAAACAATTGATTCTCCTACCTGTTTTATTTGAAAAAGGTATACCTTGCTGAAGTTGGTAGGAGTAACCATTTTTGAAATAATCCTATTTGAAATGCTCAGTGCATCGAGTAAAAACTGTTTTGGTTTCAGGTAAAGTGCCTTTTCTGCTGAAAATATAGCAAAATATTACTTGAAAAAGTTGTTCAGAATGGTAAATTATGGAGACGAATTTTAAGGAGATCGGCGAGGCCTGATGAAACCATTTTTCAACAAAGCACAAATATTTTAGCGAAGCAGGCCGATCCTTTTGACGTCTCCATAATTTACCGTTCTGAACAACTTTCTCAAGTAACATTTTGCTGTATTTCTAGTAGAAAAGGCACTTTACCTGAAATGATAACAGTTTGCAATCACTGCACTGAATATTTCTAATAGGATTATTTCTAAAACTGTCACTCCTAACGACAACAAGATATACCTACCTTTTTCAGATACAGTAGGTAAGAGAATCGATTGTTTCACTAGTCAGATGGATACACCAGCAAAAAAGTTCTATCATTTAAAAGAAAGATGATGTGCCGTAAGTGGCGTCCTCTACTAGTGATGCCAAAATTAGAAACAAATTTGTATTTCTCGCCCGCAAAAACCCCTGTATTACAAATTTTATGTAAATATTTGGATTTTTTAAGTTATCTATCTACAAACATCGAAAATAAAATTTTAACTTTGATATCCTGTATCTTTTTATTATGCGACCTGGGATATAGGTATGATAGGTAGGTCTCATTTTTGCCACTTCATTTAAAAACACCCTGTAGATTTACAAGGGCAACAGCACATTATTTAATTGAGGAAATGAGTCCATTTATACCTGAAATAACAAGGCAATATGTATCTCTGCCTAAATATAAAATTTTATTTTTACGCACAAGGAAGTTATCAAAAGTCATGAAATATTCAAATCCCCCAAATTTTAGGTACTTATTTTAATGGTTGGCATCATTCGATCCTGATATTCGTAACCAATATTGGAAAATTTTCGAGTTTAAATAAACACTAATAATAATAATAATGATAATGATAATGATAATGATAATGATAATGATAATGATAATGATAATGATAATGATAATGATAATGATAATGATAATGATAATGATAATGATAATGATAATGATAATGATAATGATAATGATAATGATAATGATAATGATAATGATAATGATAATGATAATGATAATGATAATGATAATGATAATGATAATGATAATGATAATGATAATGATAATGATAATGATGGCATTACCACATTGTTATGTAAGGTGCCGTCAAATATAGGCCTATATATACATCGGCAAAATTCACAGAACGGATGCAAGCTTATGTTATGTAAAAAGCAGTAGCAAAATAACTTACCAAAATGGTGGAAAATGGCAGGAGGTGGAAAATGGCAGGAAGTGGAAAATTGTAAAATCGAAAAGTAGAACTTTAGACTATCGTCTAGTACGTAGCACACCGTCTGTCGATCGACCGGGCACTGATCATTCTTTCTTCGCGTAGGCGAGAATTTTAGGAAGGAAAAAAAGGAATTTGGTAGTTAAAAAAAATATGTATAAAATGAATTTATAACTTAATTGAGGGCTCTTAATATTAATTATTATTTAAATAACTAAATTACCTATATACACAAAAAAATGGAGAAGAACGGAACATTTACCCCCCCCCCCCCCATAAAACACCACAAGGTGTTTTATTCAACGTCAGGTAACGGACATAATTTAACTAAAGGACGTTTTATCATACCTTTAGTGGTTTTTACCGAGGCAACTCATACAACCCCGTCTAATCCGGGATGGTTTTCAGTAATTCTCCCAAGCGACCAATGCAAAGTAGATTTCGTTTCATCTTTAATTAATACTAGGGAACCTATTTTAGGCGAATTGATCTTATTATGCCATTTAGCTCTCTGATGGAGAATGTGCAAATACTCTTGGTGCCATCGCATTCAAAAGTCATAGTGAATACGCTGTAAAAGTTGCCATCGTGTTAACCTGTTTATATTAACATCTTCAAATGTAGGATCTGGTAATACAGTCAAGGGTTCCTGGGTCAAAAAATTAGGATCTGTACTGATAGCACATATAGGCCTACTATTAAGCATAACTTCTATTTGAATAAGTATGGTATTTAATTCCTCATACGTAAGAATTTTACTGCCAATTACTCTAGTTAGATGCGTTTTGTCTGCTTTTATACCGGCTTCTCAGAGTCCAGAAAAATGTGGGCTACCAGGTGGATGAAATTTTCACTCTATGGTCTCTGTACGAGCTGCATGGTACATTATTTGTTTTAAATATTTATTTGCCCCTACAAAATTTGTTCTGCAATCCGAGTATATAGCAGAACATCGGCCTCTTCGCGCAATAAAAAGCCTCAGACAAAAGGCTTCTATACTTAGATCTGAAGCTAATTCCATATGTATGGCCTTAACTGCACAGTAAATAAAAACGCAAATGTACGATTTTAAAGTTTTAGAACCTCTTATTTTATTCATGGTTATTGTGAATGGCCCACCGAAATCTATTCCAACAATAGAAAAAGGTTTAACTTGTCTAATTCGATAATGTGGAAGATTACCCATGGGAGGTTGGAGCGGTTTTGGATTTGTTTTCCAACAAATTCGGCAATTATTTAAAACTTTTCGAATAGTTTTTTAGCAGAAAATATACAATAATTTTGAGCAAGCAAAAAATGCGTAGTTTGTATTCCAGGATGACAAAAAGAATGATGTATGTCTAAAATAAGAAGTTTTGTAAAGACGCAATTAGAGGGTAACAAAATGGGAAAGCGTTTTTCATAATTCAATGTAGCTTGATTAAGTCTACCCCCTACTCTTAAGATTGCATTGTCATCTATAAAAGGATTCAATTTACGCAACGGTTTAGAAGTAATTCTATCCTTCGTAGTTTGCTCAATTTCTGAAGATAAATAAAATTTTTGAATTCTTTGAACGACAAGATTTAAAGCATTATTTAACTCAAACATTGACAAAAAGGTCGTGCGTTTCTTATCTTTATTTTTAATATTGTACATGAACCGTAAAATATAGCAAAGTTCATATATACCCAGTTATCTACTCTCGTACATTATTTTACCGTCCTCTGAAAGGACGACAAAATCGATGTGTGTAAAAGCACGTTGGACGAGAAACTGGTATAGTAAATTAGAGTAAGAAAGTACGGCTTTAAGAGTGAGAGAGTGGAATTAAAGGCGGAGCTTGTTCTGGTCTGGACATTCACGTGCCGAATTATGCGTTTTTCTAGATACAGCCACATAGTGCGACTTAAATAAGAGTTGAGAATTGAGAAAGCCCAGTATAAATAGTATAATACTTAGGTATACGTATTTTATTTAAGAATGGGAATAAATACGATTTTTTAAAACACAATACTTACTTAAAACATGTCAGACATTTGCAGGCATTTGCAAATATTATTGCAAATTTCCACATGACCACAAATTACCATGTGATTGGATTGCTCGGTACTAAATTAAGCTTACAATAATATGGTTTGTCAAAAAATATAATTCTATTATTCTTTTAAATATTAATCAATTTAGGGCCCCAATCCAATTTGAATTGATACCAAATATTTTTTATTCCAGCTGTGAGGTTTTCAACTGCTTCGATTAGCTTCCCTCTTCTCGAGTTTTTTTTTTGGTGTTTTATTTATTTTTCGTATTGTCGAATAGTTTAAATGAGATGATTATAATATGTTGAGATCTTCTTAGTAATTTTCGATTTAATGTCTCGTGTATAAGTACAGTGTGTTACTACTGCTCAAAGAGGAAACAAAATATATTCAATTACTTATTTTCAAAAACTAAAAACTGTATTCCCATCTGTACAATATTGTTTGAAAAATAAATTCTTAATAGAAATTCCGTTATGGTGCAAAAATTCTTCTTTTTTCATTATGATGTTAGACCTTTCCATTTAATTCCTTTTTTTTCATAAATGACAATAAATAGTTAGGAAGGTATGGTTAGTCAATAACATTTTTTATTGAGAAAATAATTAAACAGGTATATTTTTTGTAAAACACAATACATATACAATTACAATTTTATGTACATGCTTTTGCAATAATAATGACACACCCTCAAAACAGTTTTTGAACAGCTGAAAGTTTTGAGTAGATATTTCATTAAATCTCTATTGATGAGTGAAACAACTAAGAACTTATGTTAAAAGTTGAGAGTAGATTTTATTACAAATACGTTAGCAGTTTAAAAGAAATCGTAAAATTCTTTTATAGAGTGTCATTATTATTGCAAACGATTGTACATAGTTTTTATCTTAAAAACATGTTAACATTAGCTACCTCCCTAATGTAAATTCAAATTAAGTTCAAATTGTACAAATATGTATGCAAAAATTTATCTCAATAACCCTCTCTCCCATTTTTCCGTTATTGATAGACAACAAAAAAATATGTATTTTGAGGGTACAATACAATATCTAAATTTTGCTTGTTTTTTTTAGTGTCCTTAATAGTACCTTCAATATTTCAATTGGCTGGAATAGTAACGGAGATAAAAACATCAGTTTTTCCTTACCCCTATATTTATAAATAAATGACATTTTTTATTGATAGGTGCCGTATTTGTGAAATAGCATTTTCTACAAATACAAATAATTTTAGACATTTAAGAACTGAATAATATTGAGTTTAGTAAAGAACAGGAATGTTATCTCATGCCACCTGCGAATATTCAAAGGTACCGAAGTAAGACGAATATATAACGACAGAAAGCGATTTAACCAACAAGTTAGGTACAGGAATCTTTCAAAATACGTTTTAAAAATTTAATTTTGTGGATTTAAATATCGTTATAATATAAACTTACATAGTTCTGCATAGAATATGATTTACTGTTTATAGGTATGTGAAAATAATTGTTAAAAAGTGAGGTTAGAATAGCAAAATAATGTATCTTACAATCAGTTTTTAAAAGTTATTATTTTATTTCAGGACAATTTAAATAGTAAAAGTGGATCAACAAAACATTAATAATATATTTTTTTTGATATTGCTTTTGTTCTATGCGTTTTATTTTTTAAGATTTCTACCTAAAGATAAATTAGATTAGGATACTTACCTAAAAAGCCCACATATTTGATCATTTTACGGCGAAAAATACGGTTATATTCTTGTTCCTCTGGCAAATAAATTTCTTGAAACACATATTCCCAAAAGCTATGTTAAATTGTAATTTAGGATTTTCTTTTACACAACTCCTGAGATTTTATTTCCATATTAGAAAATGTAAGGATCGAATAAATTCTGACTCTTGTAAATAAGGATACAGATTATTTATATGGGAAATTAAGGCATGTGTGGGTTCAAACCTTTTTTTTTCTGAAAATTATTTTTACATACTGTATCATATGCGCATGGTAAACCAAAAAATTATTTAAATTACATTTTCTAAAGATATTGTACATATATTTTAAAAGATTTTTTGAAGTCATTGTCAAAATGTCAAATGACTTCTCAGTGCTTTAGATCGCTTACAGTAAGTATTCTAAAAATGTATCGTATGACTATTTTGAGAAATATTTATGCAGAAGTATCTACTCAATATACTAACGGGTACTATTTCCTTTATCTTTTATTAAATTTTGGTAATCAGTTTGTTACAATTATTGATGTAATATTATATTATTTTTATCATTAACAAATTTAATTATTTTACCATTCTGGTGTTATGGCAAATAAAATATCAAACATTATAATTCTGAACATTACCTTTACAACCAACAGTACAGGGAAATCCATGTGAAACCATTGTCACTATTCGATAAAATACCTAATTAAGTTTATGTTAAACTTATCGGGTGCAGGGTGCACTTAAACTGGACACCGTGTATCAAACTGTCAATTTGGTTAGAAGAGGGGAGGCGTGGAGTGGGGAGTGAATCACTCAATTCATGCTGTACACATTCTGCTGATGAATGACTGAAACCAAGAGAATTAATTCGTCTGTCATCTAGAATACATGCAGCGGCTTAAACTTTAGCTTATTCTACACAGATGGCGGACCTGCGCTGAGTTGTAGCTTTATACATTGGAAGTAGATAACTAGGTATATATGAACTTTGAATATAGGCAAGTATTCTCTTAATTTTTGTAAGTGAAGAAAAACGTTTAAATAAACTATCAACTATCGTTATCTGAGCAACAGCTGAAAAAATAGATTTTTTTGCCTCATTAGAAACAGCACTTGAAACAATATTTTCGCAAAGAGGTAAATCCCATTCCTTTTGAGATTTATACAAAAAATCTGGACCTTGCAACCAAACCTTATTATCTAAATATTCAGAAGAATATAAACCTCTAGACCTGTAATCAGCAGGATTAATAATAGAAGGTATATATCTCCAGTACTGTATTCAGGATCAATTCTCTCTTGTATATAATTAACTCGAGAATTCACAAACACTTTCCAGCGATATGCTGGTGCTTTTATCCAAGACAATGCAACACAAGACTCTGACCAAGCAAAAATTGATTTAAAATTTAATTTGCCTTTATAAGCATTTGAGATATAGTTTACAAGTTTTGATAACAAAACCACAGCTAGCAATTCAAGGCGTGGAATAGAAATGGTTTTAAGAGGAGCTACCTTTGTTTTAGAATAAATAAACTGTACCTTTATAGCACCCGAAGGATAAATTGAACGTATGTATAAAACTGCACAGTACGCACGCTGTGACGCATCGAAAAATCCATGTAATTCGTAACAATTTTAATCCTTTGATGTATCCAGGTGGCGACATAATTAAAATTTGAAACAGATGGCAGTTCATGCTTAAACCTGAGCCATTTATTAGTTAACACATTAGGTAAACTGTCATCCCAACCAAGGCCATTCGCCCATACTTCTTGTATAAGTAATTTAGCAATCAAAGTTATAGGACTTAAAAATCCCAAAGAATCAAATATTCTTGCAATTTGTGATAAAATGTTGCTTTTAGTAACTACAGAATCAATAACTTGTATAGAAAAGAAAAAAGAATCGGTTTGTGGGCACCACTGTAAGCCTAAGATCTTCCTTATCAAGCGACATAGAAAGCTGTAAAACTTGATCACTAGGTAAATCTGCCAAAATATTAGGTTCATTACTTGACCATTTTCGTAGTTCAAAGCCACCTTTTGCTAATAAGTTAATTAATTGTGTTTTTTACATTTTCAGCTTCCTCTATCGTGTTACCTCCCCCTTTTATATCATCTACATAAGTATAGTATTTAATTACTTGAACAGCTTCAGAAAATTCTGGATTTTTATGTGCTAACTGTAATAAACTTCTTATAGCTAAGAAAGGCGCAGATATTACCCTAAAAGTAACAGTGTTTAATTCGTAATCTGTCAAAGATTCTTCAGGCGAGAGCGCCAAATAAATCTCTGAAATTTCCTATGTTCGGGGTTTATTAAGATTTGATTGTACATTTTTTTAATATCTGCTGCAAACACGAATTTAGGTAAGCGAAAGTTAAGGCTAACGGTTAAAACCAGATATATCGCTGCGCAGAGTAAGACTATGTTGACGTGTTGTGACAAAACGCTGAAATATATGCTGCCTAGAGGTTAATGCATTTGGGATAGAGACAAAACGAAAGATACACTGAAATAAAGGTATCACAACTATATTAGTGGAGTAAAATCGGTTCTCAATTATAACGTTTCATTAAAATAAAGATATAACTAAATTAAACATTTACCATCTTGTAGAGGGACAATTTCGGCATCTGAAATGGATTTTTACAACTTTTTTCAGTAGGGTCTAACTTTATAAATTCAAATTGTCGGTATTTCGGATGTTATTTGTCAATTATGTTTTACGAAACATATATCGCGTTTGTAAATCAACGATTCAAGTTATGTTCATAATTTTTTCACAACATATATAAAAAACTACAGCGCTTCTAATGGTACATACTAATTTTTAATAACTTAAAGCCTTTTTTTATATATTTTTAGGTATTAATAATATTGTGTGAAACTAACTACTCAGTGGACAAAAGCCCCAACCTGCGTTGAATTACACCCACAATATCTACCCATATATTCCTTATTATTAGCTTTTGTAACATTTTTTTACTGTTTTAGAAATGTATTTTAAGCTAATATAAATGTAGGAGATTTGATTTATATTATCTTAAAATACCTTTCTAAAACAGTAAAAAAACTTAAAGCCTTTTTGAAAAAAATTGTTCCAAAGTCAATACCAGTAAATTTGTGCATTATAAACTTTACTATGCGGAGAGCTACATTAATTATTGAAAATAGAATTATAGTTATATCGAGAAAAATGTAGTCGATAGTCTGAAAAAGTTTTTTAAAAAAAGTTTGCTTCGCTACGTGTTACGGTTTTCAAGAAATTGAATTTTACATATGCTCGTGTTTCGTGTGTAAGCTAAGTTTATACTTGCGGTGCAGTATACGTTTTCAGAATAGGACAATGCATCAGAAACGTCTATATTTTCCATAATTTTTATGTCGAATAAGATTAAATTTTAATTTTTTATGCTCGTATTTTTTTAATACAGAAAACTTATCGTAGATCATAGAAAATTCATAAGAGATATTAACATAAATGTATATTTATTTATGTCCAAAATGTAAAATATAAAGACTATGTATGGATTATTGAAGAGAAATATGAGAAATTAAAGTGTGAATAGGCCAATTAGATTAGATCAAATATTGAAAACATATACCTTTGTTTTGTTAACATTTGTACGTTCCAAAATACATATGTGGCGTACAATGTTCTAACTTATAAAGATATAACACTGGCTTAAAATTGACGTATTCTTGAAACAATGTCTTCTACAGACATACAATTTTAAATATTTAATAATTGGATAATGTAGATGTTAGCAATAGGAATGACACCTGGGTATTTTCAAAGACACCGAAGTAAAACAAACAAACAGCTGCAAAAAGTTGTCTAAGATTTTAGATACATAGATCTACCAAAATACTTACTTATTTTAAATATATCTGTACATATAAATATTCTTCTCTATAATAAAAATTTACTTGATAATAAAAATTGTTCAATATTTATAATTAAGTGTATGAAAATAATTGTTAAATTTGGGGTTAGGATAGCTACAAATGCGTGTCTTACAGACGCTTTTCAAAATTATTATTTTATTTGAGTAAAATTTAAACAGCAACTGTGAATAAACACAATGTCAATAAGTTACCTTTGTTGTATATGTTATATTTTTTGAGATTTCAATAGTTAATAACACAATTTTCACTGCAAGAAATACGGCGATGTAAGTAAGCGGTTCTTAATTTTTATTTCTGTTAAAAACTATTTTTATAAAGTTGTGTGAAAATCGAAGTACTTACTACTTAAACATGTAGTTTCAAAGGAACAAACAAAATCCATTATAATTATTATGCTACTTTTACCATAAATACTCAAGTAGTTAATTTATATTTACAATGTTATCAAGTATACTATAGAAATTAATAAAATCTTAAAATAATGCATTGCATGTTTTTACTGAAAAAATATATTTTTTGTGGTATTTATTTTATTAAACTCTTTTGTAGTTTTCGAAAAATAATAGTAGGTAATAGGTGGTACATAAGGCATTTCACACATATTTTTATTGTTGATTTTTTTGGAAAACATAATTCCTGATAGTTAATTTTATTTATACAAATTCATAAAATGAACAGAATGCTTTGTATATGCTTGTAAACAGTGATTTTTTTATTTTTCTTCGGTTTTGAGATAACTATGTTCATTGACATTTTTCACAAAAAAATAAAGATGAAAAATTTTTACATTTTTTACTTTCGAACACCATATTTTATCATAAGTTGGACTACAGTTGGTAATATCTCAAGACAAGCAACATTTTTTTAAAATTAAGAATGATCTTTTATTAAATAATCGATAATAAAATAGTTGACCAGAATGCGTTACCCCATCTGAAACGACACTTTCTAACAAAAAAATATCACTTTTAACGGTAGGATCCAAAATAGGTCCACTAATTGCGATGCTTAATTTTTTGTTTGTTCTTTTTATACTAAAATATAAATACTTTCACGTGACATAGGGCTCAACTTATATCACGAAATATGATATAAAGAGTTAATTTGATTTGTAGAATAAAATGCGTTTGACACATTTTTTTCTGTCTATGTGTATTTCTACTAAGTTTGGATTTGCAACAAATAGTATATTATTATTTATTGAATTGCTGAGAAGCAAACCATCGATGCCATGTAAAAAAATACTATGCGACAAGAATAAAATTAGATAAACAAAACCATAATCATTCCCCATTTTTTTAATATTTATTAAAAATATTAATTATATTTTAATGAATACGTCTATTTAGCAATGTCTTAGCTGGTGTCTATTATTCAGTAGGCAGACACAGAATATTATATTAAAAATAATCTATATTTCTGTATTTGAAAAACATTATATTTTTAGTTTCAAGATTTAACAAATTCGTAATTATAATAAAGCTATTAAACTACAATACGTAATCATTTCTCTTAGTCTTTTATCAAATCCGTCGCGTATCAGTCCTTTTATTTTATTTTTTCGGTTTTCGTTCGGTAACTATATATATATATATAGTAAAATATGTTATCCTATTTTTTATATACTACAAATATTATTTTACATCGAGTGAAAAATTTTAAACAAAAAAAAAATTACATTATCTCAACATTTTAAAAAACAGCATTGATGTAAAATAATATTTGTAGTCTATTAAAAAAAAACGCTTATTTTTATCATTTTCCGTTGAGCGAAAACGTGGCGAAAACTATATTCCATATGATAGAGCATTTACCGATAGCCTGAATCACTTCTCTCAGTGTTGGACATTTAGAATCTAATGATCGTCTCTTTTATCAATGCCACCGCAAAGTGGCAGCATTTTATTGCTAAGAAATATTTTTTAGTTTTCGCTCAGTAACTCTTCAAGGGATAAAGATAAAAATATGCAGTTTTTTTAATAGACTACAAATATTAATTTATATCGACGCTGTGTTTTGAAATTTCGGAAAAGAGGAAAATTCATTTAAAAAAAATAATTTTACACTTTTTCAAAATTTCAAAACACAGCGTCGATGTAAAATAATTATTGTAGTCTATTAAAACAAACCGCATATTTTTATCTTTATCCCTTGAGGAGTTATTGAGCGAAAACTTTATATCGTCTTATAGAGCGCTCGCCGTAAGCCTTAAGTAAAATCCTAAATAAATCATTTTGTAACTTAGGTCCAGTACACAAAACTTAATTTAAAGAAGAAAAACCAAGAATTTTACTAGAAGCATTTAAAACCACCCGAAGTGGTGTAGCAGTAGAATCTTTTTTAAACACACAAAGGTGAGGCATGTAACAACAATTATTTTCAATAAATTTATCATCAACTTTACTTACATAACCTTTATCAATATATTCAAGAATAAAATCTGAATAACTTTTATGTAAATCGGGATTTTTTTCGAACCTTTTCTCAAGAGAAAGAAAACGGTTGATTGCTAAGTCTCTAGTGTTTCCAAAATTTAAAGAAACATTATTTTTGAAAGGTAACGTAACTATAAATCTATTATCGGTATGTCTCCTAGTAGTTTCAAGAAAATTATTTTCGCAATACATTTCATCCGGAGACTGACAAGTTTTCTCCGGAACTTCTTCTACTTGCCAAAACCTTTTAAGTATCAAATTTAAATTTTCTTCATTATTTAGCATAGTAAAAAATGATTTGGCTTGAGAAGACATGTAATCAGAAACTTTTCCCATAATTATCCAACCGAAAACAGTGTTAATTGCAAATGGTTTATTTTGACCACCATTTAAAACTCCATTTCGAAGAATATAAGGACAAATATAGGCTCCCAATAAAACATCTATTTTACCCGGTAAATTAAAATTAGGGTCAGCTAACTTTAAATGGGAGATGTGGGACCAAGTATTTATCGTAATATTGTTATTTGGCATAATAGAGCAAATTGTTTCTAAAATTATAGCATTAATATTAAAGAAAGTATCTGAATTTTACCAATACCCGATTTAGCAGGAGTGACCATTTTGTCCAAACCCTGATAGAAAGAGCAGCATTAAATTTGGGAAGACCAAGTTTATTAGCGCAAAGTTTCGTAATAAAACTTACTTGTGCACCAGGATCAATGACGGCTTTCATTGTATGCAATTTACCAAATTTGTCCAAGATATTTACCAAAGCAGTAGATAATAAAACGGAACCAAAATTATATATTACGCCGGAGAGAGTAGAAAGAGAATTATTTTTATTTGTATCTGTATGTTCATTAGCGCGAGGTATATTTATTCCGCTAGTACTTGCAACAGATTCATTATCGTTATCCCCACTGGTTGTATCTTCAAAATGTAATACAGTATGGTGACTTTTATTACAATGCCTACATCTTTTATCAGAAGAACAATGAGAAGTCGAGTGAGAAGTGGCAAAACAATTTATACAACATCTCACCTTTTTCGCGAATTTAAAACCCGGAGTCTTTGTTAAAAAAGACGGACATTTAAAGATAATATGATTAGATTTACAAAATAAGCAATTATTTGTAGAAGTATTGGCAAGTAAAGCAGCCTGTTGCCTACCTCCAGAAGCGGAAGGCACAAAAGCAGTCTTACGAGGGTACTAAGTAAAGTTAGGCGCACCTGAACCACCTACTTTATTCTTTTTAGATTTTGCAAAAGCTTCTAATCCGGTACATTGCTTTGAAAGAAAATCATACAGATCCTTAAGTAGGTATTGGGACGGTTTGGCATGGGAAAATTTCTTGGACCGTGGGAAAATTTGTAACTTGACACCTTTATTTTGAAATTTGACACCTTTGTTTTGAAATTTGACACCCTGATTTACAATTAGGTAATTACTGTCACGTGCCAAAGTAGGGGCCCCGCCCCTTCCTAACCTATCAGAAAGAACATGCGCAGTAGGTTACACATACAATTTTTTAAATTTGAAAAGTGATTTGATTGGTTCCTCATCGAGATCTATCAATTAGGTAATTAATGTCACGTGCCAAAGCAGGGCCCCGCCCCTCCCTAACATATCAGAAAAATCATGCGCAGTAGGTTACACATACAATTTTTTAAATTTGAAAAGTGATTTGATTGGTGACCTATCACGTGACGTTGTTATTTAAATGAAAAAAACTTTACTCTGTGCACGATTTGAACCCGGGACGTCTCGCATGCAAAGCAGACCACGAACCACTATGACTATTACAGGAAGGTTACAGTAACTGCGTAATATCAGAGGCAAATTGAAAAGTGGCGGGAAATTCAAACTAACCTAACAGAAAAAACATGGACAGTAGCGCCCTAACCTAAGTTCAAACTGGCGGGATATTTAAAATTAGGCGGGAAATTCAAACTAAAGGAAAAAGGATCTAACCTAACAGAAAAAAACATGCGCAGTGGGGACCTAACATATTAGAAAAAACATGCGCAGTAGGTAACAGAAAAAGAAACATGCGTAATAACAACCTAACCTAACAGAAAAAACATGCGCAGTAAACTAAAGATCTGCAGCGGTAGCGTTATAGTAACGTCACACACATACAGTTTTTTGCTAATAACTAAAATTTGAAAACTGATTTGATTGGTTCCTCATCAAGACCTATCACGTGACGTTGTTATTTAAATGAAAAAAAAAACTTTACTCTGTGTGCGATTTGAACCCGGGACCTCTCGCATGCAAAGCAGACGCGTTACCACGAGACCGCTATGACTATTAACAAAAGCTTACAGTAACTGCGTAATATATGAATCAGAGAGCGCTTGAAGGCGTTCCCCGCCAAGCAGTCTGAGCTATAACAATGATATTAAATATTTAAAATTTTACAGGTGATATTAAATAATTAGAAATATATATGAAAAAAAAACTAGTAGCGCTGGGAATCGAACCACGGACCTTTGTGACAGAAGTGACGGCAAATTAAAATTGGTAGAATATTTAAAATTAGGCGGGAAATTCAAAGTGGCAGCAGTGGCGGGAAATTCAAATGGAAAATTAGGCGGTAAATTTAAACTAGTGAGATTTAAAATTAGGCGAGAAATTCAATCTGATTTAAAATTAGGCGGAACATTCAAAGTGACAAGTGGCGGGGATACAATCAATACAGGGGAGTTTTACTGTAGTATACGAGGTCAGATATTCATAATATCATAAGACTAAAATATACTGTCTTCAAGCTAATGAAGGAATATATACAGGACGTGCAGAAGTATGTGAAAGATTTTTTTCTATAGAACTGGAATTTATAATTATATGTAAAGAATACGTATCAGACAATTAATATGTGTTCGATATACTGCATATGGAAATTATATAATTTATCTTTCTTAATGATTGTTTTAATAAAAATGTTAGGTGTAGAATAAAAACTAAATGACTATAACGAGAATGTAGACATATCATAATATACCACATCTCTCTTAATTAAATTTCAATAGACATAAATGAGAGTAAACAAAATCGTATATTTGCGAATATATATAATATGTAAATGCTTAAAATCAAAATCAGTTGACGAAATCCATGTAAAATATTGATGTACTTCTATATGAATCGCCCTGTATAACGTTACATAACATTTATGGTGTTAACAATAATTATACTTTAAATGAGTACATCAAATATGTACAATCGTTTTCAATATTAATGATACACTTTTAAATGAATTTCGCTATTTATTTCGAACTACCGACGTATTGATAATGAAATCTACTCAACATTCAACATTTCACTTATAATAGCTAAGGCATGATAGTAAAGATCTAACCGGGCTTAACCCACACTGGATCTGAATATGGTCATAAAGAGGGAAAGCACTATTTAGTAAATAATTCTGTTCCCATCGTGCAGTTTCTTCATATTTTTCGATAATTTCATCCAAAGCTTTCATATACTATTCATTTGATTTTCCTCTAACTAGTGTCGACGAGATGGAAAAACAGAAGTCACGTGACGAAAAAAGGACAAAGCGACAGAAAAAAGGACAACGGCGACAGAAAAGTGACATAAATGTGACATAAACGTAACATCGTGACATAAATGTGACATAAACGTGGCATAAATGTGACATAAACGTGACATAAATGTGACATAAATGTGACATAAATGTGACATAAACGTGACATAAACGTGACATAAATGTGACATAAACGTGACATAAATGTGACATAAATGTGACATAAACGTGACATAAATGTGACATAAACGTGACATAAATGTGACATAAATGTGACATAAATGTGACAAAAATGTGACATAAATGTGACATAAACGTGACATAAACGTGACATAAACGTGACATAAATGTGACATAAACGTGACATAAATGTGAAATAAACGTGACATAAATGTGACATAAATGTGACATAAATGTGACATAAACGTGACATAAACGTGACATAAACGTGACATAAATGTGACATAAACGTGACATAAATGTGACATAAACGTGACATAAATGTGACAGAAACGTGACGTAACCGTGACATAAAAGTGACATTTTTTTAGTTTAAGACAAAGGGGGTCATATTATTTTTATAACTATTTTTTCCTGCTTAGAACTGTTTTGGACAACTGTTTGAGTTCTAACAGATTTTAAAACTGTAATGTAAATTGATACTTATGTGAAGGTCACAGGTTAATGAATGTATATATCCGGTATTGCATCATTTCTAAACACCTGCATTTGTTCTATGTCAGCAAAAATTCGATTCTCATTTTATTGTTGTCTGACAGTAATCTTAACTAAAAACAGTTTCTTTTATTAGTTTAACATACATCGGTAACACAAAATCTGTCTACTGAAATGGGTATTGTATTACACTGTGCAACCAGTGACGTTTACAACCAGTTTATTAAACAACAAGGTAGTCTCTTCTTTATGGTGAAAACTATATATACTGAAGGAAGTGGCAATACCAGAAATTGCTTTTAAGTGGTTACTTGAAATTGAAATTATACCTTACCAATCTACTAATACACTATTGATAGAAAAACTGATCTTGGTGTGATTGTTTCGAGAATACGATCAATATGTGCAAAAAAGAAAGGTTAAAACAGTTAAATGGTGTTGAGAATTAAGTATATCCTTCAATTGAGATAGGATTTAAAATTTCCTTATTTGAGCTGATATTAGATAGTTTTGTCAGTAAATATTATCCATATATGCATTATTCAGATACTTACTCCTTTTTATTGGAGAATATCAAGTAATTATAAAACAATTATGTATTGCATTGATGGAGCTATTACAAAATCAACATATTATGCTAAGAGTGATACACTTCGACATCTGTCATTCAAGAAGAATCCAAGAAGATGTACTGGAAATTTCAATCATCGAAAAATCATCGTCGTAGTAGTCTCAAATGAGGTGAATAAAAAGATTAAGTTTTGGGTATCATGTGTTTGTCTTATAATTTGTTATAATTAAATTATTACGTAATATTAATATTTGTATTACTTTGAAATTATGTAAGTATGGGGACTCTAATAAAAAATAAATAAACCATTTCTGCATATTCTTTCACCTCTTCTCCTTTGATATCTGGCATTTTTGACTAATAAACGTGTAATGTTTTATCAAAATCATTTAAATAAATTATATATGCTTTCTTGATAGATATTTGTTTTATATTGCAGGTGGGGCAAAGGTAATATATTTGTATTGTGAGTGTCATGTTACCGTACTACTATTACATTACTATTAATGTTGCTGATATAAAATTGTATCAAGGCCACCCATTGAAACTAAATTGTATATAATATATCAAGAAGGTACTTCCTACAGTATTTTATTTTAAAGCTGCTGCTTTTGAAGCTATTTTTTTAGTTTTAGACCCCGTTATATATTATTTTTATAACTATTTTTCCTACTTAGAACTGTTTTGGACAACTTTTTGAGTTCTAAGTGATTTTAAAACTGCAATGTAAATTGATACTTTTGTGAAGGTCACAAGTTAATGAATGTATTACATCCGGTATTGCATCGTTTCTAAACACCTGCATTTGTTCTATATCAGCAAAAATTACGACTTTATTTATTTATATAATACCATGTTAGTAATAAATATATCATTTCTAAAAAATAAAATTCCCCTTTATGTATTTAAAGTGGTGGGGATTACTCCATAAAATAATGTTAGGAAAAATTTGAAAACAGTCGAAAACAAGCAGTGTTGTGTATACTAGTAAAAATAATATTGAGTTATAGTGTATAACCAAACAAAGCCAGAATAATGTCTTTTTCCCAGCAGAATATTGTGAAGAATTAGTTGAGAAATATGGAAAGGCGTTAGTATTGTGTGAAGATTATTTAAAGGAGCAATGTACCATACATGATGTTGTTAATGGTTTTATTAACTTGGACATGACGGAAATGCTCCGTGATATTAAACATTTACTGCAGAGCCATTTAGCCAATAAAATTCCTGAACGCGAATGGGAACAAGAATCTGATGGCCAGGAGGAAATCGATGTAGAAATGAGTCAGCAATGAATCTGTATTAATATAATATTAACTTTATTATCATAAAATCGTTTTATTATTTTATATAAATTATATACGAGTATCACTACCAAAAAAAAACAATTAGTTTGTCTTTAGAAGCAATAATGAACGCTTCACAATTAATAGTTCTGCAAACAATTTTGAAAAGTTCGCTAATTATACAGCGGTGTGTCATATTTCAGTTCATTGACCTACTTCCGATATCATGTTTCGTCTAGAAAGCATCCGGTGTCATGTTTTTTTAATAGGTTAGCTCCCTACTGCGCATGTTTTTCTGATAGGGCTGCAGTGTATAGTTGCAACCCAAAGATCAGGCTATCCTTAAACTTGGGCAACTATGCAACTATATTTCAGGAAGAAATCTATACCATCGAACTATGCTTACCTACTTAATTAATAACATAATTTTACTCGTTTTTTATATTTTTAGGTATTAACATATTATCTTCACGTTTCTGTCACATTTATGTCACGTTTATGTCACATTTATGTCACGTTTACGTCACATTTATGTCACGTTTACGTCACATTTATGTCACGTTTATGTCACATTTATATCACGTTTATGTCGCGTTTATGTCACATTTATGTCACGTTTATGTCACATTTATGTCACGTTTATGTCACATTTATGTCACGATGTCTTGTTTATGTCACGTTTATGTCGCGTTTATGTCACATGATGTCACGTTTATGTCACGATGTCACGTTTATCTCACATTTATGTCACGTTTATGTCACTTTTATGTCACGTTTATGTTACATTTATGTCACATTTAAGTCACGATGTCACGTTTATGTCGTATTTATGTCGCGTTTATGTCACATTTATGTCACGATGTCACGTTTATGTCACGTTTATGTCACTATGTCACGTTTATGTCACTATGTCACATTTATGTCACATTTATGTCACGTTTATGTCACATTTATGTCACGTTTATGTCACATTTATGTCCCGTTTATATCACGTTTATGTCACATTTATGTCACGTTTATGTCACGTATACGTCACGTTTATGTCACGTTTATGTCACGTTTATGTACGTTTATGTCACGTTTATGTCACATTTATGTTACGTTTATGTCACATTTATGTCACGTTTATGTCACATTTATGACACGTTTATGTCACATTTATGTCACGTTTATGTCACATTTATGTCACGTTTATGTCAAATTTATGTCACGTTTATGTCACATTTATGTCACGTTTATATCACGTTTATGTCACATTTATGTCACGTTTATGTCACATTTATGTGACGTTTATGTTACGTTTATGTCACATTTGTGTCACGTTTATGTCACATTTATGTTAAATTTATGTCACGTTTATGTCACATTTATGTCACGTTTATGTCACATTTATGTCACGTTTATGGCACATTTATGTCACGTTTATGTCACATTTATGTCATGTTTATGTCAAATTTATGTCACGTTTATGTCATATTTATGTCACGTTTATATCACGTTTATGTCACATTTATGTCACGTTTATGTCACATTTATGTGACGTTTATGTTACGTTTATGTCACATTTGTGTCACGTTTATGTCACATTTATGTTAAATTTATGTCACGTTTATGTCAAATTTATGTCACGTTTATGTCACATTTATGTCACGTTTATATCACGTTTATGTCACATTTATGTCACGTTTATGTCACATTTATGTGACGTTTATGTTACGTTTATGTCACATTTGTGTCACGTTTATGTCACATTTATGTTAAATTTATGTCACGTTTATGTCACATTTATGTCACGTTTATGTCACATTTATGTCACGTTTATGGCACATTTATGTCACGTTTATGTCACATTTATGTCATGTTTATGTCAAATTTATGTCACGTTTATGTCACATTTATGTCACGTTTATGTCAAATTTATGTCACGTTTATGTTACATTTATGTCACGTTTATGTCACGTTTATGTGACGTTTATGTTACGTTTATGTCACATTTGTGTCACGTTTATGTCACATTTATGTTAAATTTATGTCACGTTTATGTCACATTTATGTCACGTTCATGTCACATTTATGTCACATTTATGTCACGTTTATGACACATTTATGTCACGTTTATGTCACATTCATGTCACGTTTATGTCACGTTTATGTCACGTTTATGTCACGTTTATGTCACATTTATGTCACGTTTATGTAACATTTATGTCACGTTTATGTCACATTTATGTCACATATATGTCACATTTATGTCACATTTATGTCACATTTATGTCACGCTTATGTCACATTTATGTCGCGTTTATGTCACATTTATGTCACGATGCCACGTTTATGTTACGTTTATGTCACTATGTCACGTTTATGTCACATTTATGTCACGTTTATATCACGCTTATGTCACATTTATGTCGCGTTTATGTCACATTTATGTCACGATGTCACGTTTATGTCACGTTTATGTCACATTTATGTCACGTTTATGTCAAATTTATGTCACGTTTATGTCACATTTATGTCACGTTTATGTCACATTTATGTCACGTTTATGTCACATTTATGTCACGTTTATGTCAAATTTACGTCACGTTTATGTCACATTTATGTCACGTGTATGTCACATTTATGTGACGTTTATGTTACGTTTATGTCACATTTGTGTCACGTTTATGTCACATTTATGTTAAATTTATGTCACGTTTATGTCACATTTATGTCACGTTTATGTCACATTTATGTCACGTTTATGTCACATTTATGTCACATTTATGTCACGTTTATGTCACATTTATGTCACGTTTATGTCACATTTATGTCACGTTTATGTCACGTTTATGTCACATTTATGTCACGTTTATGTCACATTTATTTCACGTTTATGTCACGTTTATGTCACGTTTATGTCACATTATGTCACATTTGTCACGTTTATGTCACATTTATGTCACGTTTATGTCAAATTTATGTCACGTTTATGTCACGTTTATGTCACGTCAATAACTTGCGCAAGTTGCAATAATTTGCGCAAGTTATTGGGCAAGAACTTGCGCAACATAATGGACAATAATTTGCGCAAGTTATTGGTTAAGAACTTGCGCAACATATTGGCCAAGAACTTGCGCAAGTTATTGGTCAAGAACTTGCGCAACATATTGGGCAAGAACTTGCGCAACATATTGGCCAAGAACTTGCGCAACATATTGGCCAAGAACTTGCGCAAGTTATTGGGCAAGAACTTGCGCAACATATTGGCCAAGAACTTGCGCAACATATTGGTCAAGAACTTGCGCAACATATTGGCCAAGAATTTGCGCAAGTTATTGGGCAAGAACTTGCGCAACATATTGGCCAAGAACTTGCGCAAGTTATTGGTCAAGAACTTGCGCAACATATTGGGCAATAACTTGCACAAGTTATTGGTCAAGAACTTGCGCAACATATTGGCCAAGAACTTGCGCAAGTTATTGGGCAAGAACTTGCGCAACATATTGGACAAGAACTTGCGCAAGTTATTGGGCAAGAACTTGCGCAAGTTATTGGGCAAGAACTTGCGCAGCATATTGGGCAATAACTTGCGCAAGTTAATGGGCAAGAACTTGCGCAAGTTATTGACGTGACATAAACGTGACATAAATGTGACATAAACGTGACATAAATGTGACATAAATGTGACATAAATGTGACATAAACGTGACATAAACGTGACATAATCGTGACATAAACGTGACATAAATGTGACATAAACGTGACATATACGTGACATAAACGTGACATAAATGTGACATAAACGTGACATAGTGACATAAACGTGACATAGTGACATAAACGTGACATAGTGACATAAACGTGACATCATGACATAAATGTGACATAAACGTGACATCGTGACATAAATGTGACATAAACGCGACATAAATGTGACATAAACGTGACATAAGCGTGACATAAATGTGACATAAACGTGACATAAATGTGACATAAACGTGACATCGTGACATAAACGTGACATCATGTGACATAAACAAGACATCGTGACATAAATGTGACATAAACGTGACATAAATTTGACATAAACGTGACATAAATGTGACATAAACGTGACATAAATGTAACATAAATGTGACATAAATGTGACATAAACGCGACATAAACGTGACATAAATGTGACATAAACGTGACATCGTGACATAAACGTGACATCATGTGACATAAACAAGACATCGTGACATAAATGTGACATAAACGTGACATAAATTTGACATAAACGTGACATAAATGTGACATAAACGTGATATAAATGTGTCATAAATGTGACATAAACGTGACATAAACGAGACATAAATGTGACATAAACGTGACATAAACGTGACATAAATGTGACATAAACTTGACATAAATGTGACGTAAACGTGACATAAATGTGACGTAAACGTGACATAAATGTGACATAAACGTGACATAAATGTGACAGAAACGTGAAGATAATATGTTAATACCTAAAAATATAAAAAAACGAGTAAAATTATGTTATTAATATAGTAGGTAAGCATAGTTCGATGGTATAGATTTCTTCCTGAAATATAGTTGCATAGTTACCCAAGTTTAAGGATAGCCTGATCTTTTGGTTGCAACTATACACTGCATCCCTATCAGAAAAACATGCGCAGTAGGGAGCTAACCTATTAAAAAAAACATGACACCGGATGCTTTCTAGACGAAACATGATATCGGAAGTAGGTCGATGAACTGAAATATGACACACCGCTGTATAATTAGCGAACTTTTCAAAATTGTTTGCAGAACTATTAATTGTGAAGCGTTCATTATTGCTTCTAAAGACAAACTAATTGTTTTTTTTTGGTAGTGATACTCGTATATAATTTATATGAAATAATAAAACGATTTTATGATAATAAAGTTAATATTATATTAATACAGATTCATTGCTGACTCATTTCTACATCTATTTCCTCCTGGCCATCAGATTCTTGTTCCCATTCGCGTTCAGGAATTTTATTGGCTAAATGGCTCTGCAGTAAATGTTTAATATCACGGAGCATTTCCGTCATGTCCAAGTTAATAAAACCATTAACAACATCATCTATGGTACATTGCTCCTTTAAATAATCTTCACACAATACTAACGCCTTTCCATATTTCTCAACTAATTCTTCACAATATTTTGCTGGGAGAAAGACATTATTCTGGCTTTGTTTGGTTATACACTATAACTCAATATTATTTTTACTAGTATACACAACACTGCTTGTTTTCGACTGTTTTCAAATTTTTCCTAACATTATTTTATGGAGTAATCCCCACCACTTTAAATACATAGAGGGGAATTTTATTTTTTAGAAATGATATACTTATTACTAACATGGTATTATATCCTACCTTCAAAATTAAGAAAAGATAACGCTAGTTATGAAATAAAGTCGTAATTTTTGCTGACATAGAACAAATGCAGGTGAGTAGGTATTGGGACGGTTTGGCATGGGAAAATTTCTTGGCCCGTGGGAAAATTTCTTGGACTGTGGGAAAATTTGTCGGCGAGATCAAAGGGAACCGCCGAACAGGTGTTAATTACAGGTGTGGCTCCGCCCCTCCCTAACCTAACAGAAAAAACATGCGCAGTAGCGACCTAACCTATCAGAAAAAACATGCGGAGTAGAGGCCTAATCTAACAGAAAAAACATGTGCAGTAGCGACCTAACCTATCAGAAAAAACATGCGCAGTAGGGACCTACTCTAAGAGAAAAAACATGCGCCTAACTTAAATTCAAATCTGTTTCTGCGCAAGTTCCAAATCTCGGTAAATTCAAATCTGCGCATGCTCTATTGTATTGGAGAATACAGCATTATTTGTGGACAATTTATTTAAATGAAGAAAAACTTTACCCTGTGTGCGATTTGAACCCG